>JAGKTI010021472.1:0-12266 GCA_018397915.1 Birgus latro | reverse complement strand
TGTCTTTGGTGACAACTTGTGTGACTCCCCAGATCAAACCTGGATCCGCAAACTTTGCAACACAGTCGGCATGTGAAGTTCGGGTTTGCTGCAAAAAAAAATTTTTGATGTGAATTTGTTGTCCACGCTCTCCATTGGCCAGGTTCCAAGTTTCTTCAAGATGAATGGTTCCTTCACTGCAGAGGGTCTCCACTGTTTGTTGTCTGTGGCACTGATTTCGAGATCTTTTTTGTATGATGGTCAATTTCTTCAGGCATGTCCTTATATGAACTTTATATCTCATATTCTGCCTCCCCTGGGATGCAGCGTGCTGCAGGGAGCCAGCCATACAGAACCTGGTGGGGAAGGTGGTGCTCAGGCATGGTGAACATGTGTTCATCCCATCTCAGTTGCTCCTTAGTCAGCATGGTTTCTATATTGGTTGATTTTGCCCTCTGGAATATTTGTGAATTAGGGACTTTATACTATGATGTGAATCCTAGGATGTTCTTTAACCCTTATCTGCTGGAGGTTTCCCGCCGTCACCCACTCCTCCTTACTGGGAATTTTCGAGATTTGGGAAAATGATCTGCCAAACTCTAATAGCTAGAGAAAACAATAAAAATACAGAGGGCTCAGCAACTCTTCCTCTTTCCAATGAAGGTATCTCGAGGTCTCCAGGTGGTCCCGTCGATGAGTAAGGATAAGTTGAAGACGAATTGTTTTACACATTTGGTGAGCTGGTTCCGAGCGCACGCCACTGGCTGTGTGTGATCTTGGATTCACTGGCTAGCGTTGGCAGCACTGGCCGGAGTGGCGATTGAAGCACTGCCCAGGCATCCTTGGTTGCAATGTGTAAGGTTCCATTCGGTTATCGACTTCTCCTTACTCAGCGTCATAAGGATGAGTCATCACCCTGTCCATGTGGCTCCCCAAAGGGTTTTCTGCCCGTTTCACAGTGCCACTATGCCCTGTAGGTGTGTGGGAAAGAAAATAGTTTTTTTTTTCTGTAGTCACTTCTTGTGTCAATTATAATAATTTCCCTTTACTGCAACACTTATAATTGCACTTGACATCACGATTATGGGTAATTGCACTTTGACAAGTAAATGCTGTGGCTGTTTCACGCAGCATGGTTGAGTACGAGGTAATTACTTGTACTATAATTCAGACTGACTTGTACTAATCAGGGGCATCGTGAAAATCTTACAAGTGTTATAAACAACTTACATTATATGTACTTCACATAACAAACATGCTTATGCTTACATATTCAGCACTATTCTCCTGAGGTAATTTTCTTTCTGGCCCACACACAAGTGGTTTTCTTTCATGTAACAGGTAGGCTAACTCAAGGTATTTCGAATAATTTTTTTACCAGTATCCAAGAAACAATAATATTTATTGCATTGCACTTGTAGAACTTATTATAAAACACTTATATCATAGCACTTACTGGAAATCACTTATAATATCCACCATTTCACTTATAAAAAAAACACACACACTTGTGCATAACTGTATACTATTTACACTCTCCCACACACCTGCCCAGTAATCACGCTCGGAGTGATACTCACAAAAACATTTAGGGCATAGGGGGACCTTGCATTCTGCACATTTGTAGACTGTCTCTTTTCGTGCTGGGGGACGGCTTTTGGACGTGTTACAGATGTGGCACCGCCTGTATTCCTGACGACCTGCCTTGGTATGGCCAATCTCTACCAGCCTGTGCTGCCGGAAATACGCGGCACAGCTTAGTGTATCTGCTGTAGCCACTGTCCCCCGCCTAGCACCTGGCACCTGTGCAGTTGAATATTCTTCAAGGAGTTCACATGCAAGCTCTCTCTCAAACTCCTGTAGAGAGACAGGTTTCCTGATGAGCTCAGAAGGTGTAAAAATGCCTTCTTGTACCATCTGCAGGACTTTGTATGTCCGATTTATCAACAAGCTGCATATTCATGTTTTAATCACTGACAGCATCTGGCTCAACATGGGTTCCCTGGTCCTGTAGTCTGTTTATCCAGTTTCATCAAACACACCCTTATGTACTGTTGACAACGTGTCAATCCATCACTTGCCATGCCAGAGAATGGCTAACATTTGCAACATTTCTTGATAAGAAGGGCTCCTTTCTCAGTATTTGCTGGAAATACAGGGAAAATTCTTTTTATTTGTCCTAACAGTTCCACAGGACCCAGTACCATATTCAAGCAAATACTTGGTCAACACCGGGGCAGTGTAATAATTAATGTGGTGCCTGTTTAAATACCTCTCCATTAGCACTTTCACGACGGATGCTAGGTATATCAACATCTGTTGTCGAATAAACTATCACATCAACCACACATCCAGTTTTACAGTCAAAAAGAACAAAGAATTTCAGGCCAAAGCAGTGATGCTTGGACAGCACATACTGAATAAATGCCAGCCTGCCTCTGAATAATATCAGCGACTCGTCAATTACAACTTTCTGGAACGGAAAAAAAAAACTGAAAAATGTCTCCTTGAGCATTGTTAGGATGGGTCTAATTTTCCACAACCTGTTATTCGGTGCAGGCCTATAATTTCAATTGAAATGAAGGAACCTTAGGATGACCAGACATGTGTGCCCACAAGTTCATCTACCAACCAATAGTTGTGTGCACATGTTTTCTTATGTGCGCCATCAATATGGTAAGGGCATGCCAAACAAACAACTCTCCAACCTGCACAGGTTTCCAGTCCCTCATGTGTGTGGTTTCACTGGCAGCCACATCCAGCCACCGCACACACAGAGCCTGGTGGAAATTTATTTCTTGCACCAGGTATTGCATTATTGAGGTCGTGAATATCGCCCTGAATATAGTGTTAATTGTCCAGGGCTTGCGGGGAAGCTCATACTCCTACACACCTGCTCCTTCCTTGTCACACACCGATCCCAGTGAAAGTTCTGCCCTTAGTGCTGGGGAAAGGGCTCAGTGGCAGTCCCACCAGCCGCACCTTGGATGACACCGTGTCCTCACGGACACTTGGTGAAAGCACATCCTCGGAGGAGAGAAGGAGCTATCATGTCAAGAGTGACCTCTCTAGCCCTCAAACCCCTACCTGCTATCAGATGCCAGAGAAGGCTCTCAAACTCCAGCTGGAGGAGGGAAGGGCCTTCAACAGTGACGAGTTCACTGAGGAGGAGGTAGATGACCCAGTACACCGGGCAGGAGAGCGTGGAGTTGGCGGTCATTTGCAAAATAAACGCCGACGAGCAGTTTCCCAGTCACACTCGCCGCCTGCTCTCCAACGTCTCTCCCACGAATGTCCACCTTCACCTCAGCCGAGCACCTCAAAGGCAGAGTCACCACAACCGGGCCCTTCAGGAGTGAAAGTTTCCACAGAGAAGGCCCGTGTTAGGTGAGTCATCACCCCCTTACTCCCCCCACCTCCCACACCTCTCCCTCTCTTTCCCCCTCACCCCATGCCCGTGGGCGTGCATGTGAGTGTGTACGCAGGCATGCATGCACGTAGAAAAAAATGTCCTGCACAAGGTAAACGGGCCGCTTTACCAGGTGTGTGTGTGTGTGTGTGTGTTTTTTACCGTTAGGCACCAGACCTGGGTAGACCTATCCACTCCCAGAACCGGGTTATTTTCAGGATAATCAATTTTCCCTAAAATATTTATTTTTTTCATTACAAATCAATCACAAATGACAAAAAACACATAAAAAAAACACGTACTTACTCTCTCTTGGCGATGTGGAGGTTGTGGTGGGGGTGTGAGGGAGGTGATGCGTGGTGGCTGGGCTGAACGTGTTCAAGGTCGCGGTGGTGGTGGAGGGAGGAGGGAGGATTATCTAGTGCCAAAATGAGTTTTGGAGTGTGTCTTTGTTTTTCTCACTAATTCACAATGCCGTATGCACACAATCTTACGACTAAAAGAGCAAAATAAAACACAAGAAAGTAACTAATAAAGATCGGCTTATTTTATGTTTTCCATCATACGTATTTTCTATCAAACATATGTCTGTTTAGGTATTCACAATTATTTACACATTATTTACACATTATTTCCCTGCTTTTAGTACTTCTTGACAGTGTGATGCTCCCTATGGTCAGTTCAAGTGTACTCAAGCACCAATACACTCTCCCCCACACCCCTCAGGGCCCCCTTGTAGCCCTCCCCACAACCCCCACCCCTCCCAGCCCCAACCCCAGCCCCAAACAAGTAGCAACTGGTTCCAAGGCCACACTCTCCCTATGCTGGCCTCCCCCCATCCTCCACCACAGCCATCCTCACTGTTGGGCTTCTCTCCCACCCCTCCACCATCAACCCCCCCACCCCCACCCCCGCCCCCACTCCCAGCCACCAGCGTGACCCCGTGCACTAGCCATGCCGGGACAATACTCTGAGTCCATATGGTGCACTACAAAGTTCAAACATGCCTGCGAAAAAACAAATCGTCTATTGACGTGGACAGTAGGCCTCTACCAACACATCAATAGACGTGCCTCGGCGCCTAAGGGTTAATGCAAGGAAGAAGAAACCAAAGGCCATGGGCCTGCATACTGTTCCTTCCAAGAAAAGCAAAAACAATACAAAACAGAGCCAAATTCAAAATCCATTCATTTTGAGATGCCTGGATATGCTGCATTTGAAAGACTGGAGCTCATAGGAAGTAGGGAATACAGACAGAGGAAGACAGTTCCAGAGTTGACCAGTTGCATAAATAAAGGACAGGGAGTAACGGTTAACTATTGCATTAGAGAGTTCAACAGAAAAGGGATGAGAGTTTGTTGCTAGACAGGTACTACGTGCCTGTGTGCCTGTTGTAGAGATGGAGGGATGCAAGCAGACACTTCAGAGGAACACTGACCGTTGAAGTAGCGATAGAAGAGAGATAAAGATGCAACACTGCGGTGAAGAGACAAAGGTTGAAGGGAATCAATAAGAGAAGGAGAGTTAATGAGACGAAAAGCTTTTGACTCCACCCTATTGAGAAGAGCTGCATGTGGGAAGCCTCCCCACACATGAGAGTTGTACTCCATACATGGGCAAATAAAACCCGTGTACAAGGTCAACAACTGTGCAGGGGTAAAGAAAGGTCGGAGTCGGCCTAGCACACCTAATCTCTTGGAAGCATATTTCACAAGAGATGTAATATGTTTTCTCCAACACAAATCCCGAGAGAATGAAACCCCAATCATGTTCAAGGATGATGCAAGACTGAGCTGGACATTATTAAACATACAGTATAGTGGGTATTCCTGAGGAAGATTTTGTCAGGTTGATAAGTGTACGAACTGAGTTTTTTATGCATTACAAATAACAAGATTATTTTTACCCCAATCAGAGATACGAGCCAAGTCAGACATTAGGTGTGTCATAGCCTCACCCCTATTTTGTTGAAATAACTGCTGAGATGGACGTTGTGGAAACCGAATGGAAAGGTAAAGGGTGGAATCATCAGCTTATGAGTGGATAGGGTTAGATATATAGCTTAGAAGGTCATTGATGAATAAAAGTTAGAGAGTTGATGATAGGACAGAGCTCTGAGAAACACCACTGTTGATAGAATTAGGAGAAGAACAATAGCAGTCTACAAAAGTGGCTATAGAACGACCAGAAAGGAAGGTAGAGATGAAGGCACAGATAGAAGGATAGAAACCGTAAGAAGGCAGTTTGGAAATTAAAGATTTATGCCAGACTCGATCGAAAGCATTTGGGATGTCAAATGCAATGGCAAAGCTTTCGGCAAAGTCCCGAAAGGAGGATGACCAGGAGTCTGAAAGGTAGGTGGGAAGATCGCCAGTGGGGCGTCCCTGACAGAACCCATACTGATGATCAGAAGGAAAGTTATGATAAGAAAAATGCTTTAAGATTTTTCTGTTAAAAATTGACTTGAAAACTTTTGAAACACAGGATGTTAAAGCAATTGGACGATAGTTAGAGGGTTGGGAATGGTCACCCTTCTTTGGGACTGGCTGAATGAGAGCAAACTTCCAGCAAGAAGGAAAGGTACAAGTTGATAGACAAAGGTGAAAACGTTTACCTAGCTAGGCACGGATGCATAATTTTTGAGAACAACAGGAGGGACACCATGAGGTCCATTTGCCTTCTTAGTATTGAGGCCAGTGATGGCAGAAAATACATCAGCTGAAGAAATTTTAATGTCAGCCATGAGGAAGTCAGAGGGGGGAAGTAATGGAGGAACTGCACTGGAATCATCTAAGGTGGAATTGGAGGAGAAAGTCTAAATGAAGAGATCTGCTTTATCAGGAGAAGAAATAGCTACAGAGCCATCAGAGTAGAAAAGAGGAGGGATGGATGATGAGGTAAAGTTGTTAGAAAGGTTTTTGGCAAGGTACCAGAAGGAGCGAGAAGAATTCGAGTTGGAGAGTTGAGAGCATTTACCATTGATAAAATTATTTTTAGCAGAGTGAAGAACAGACTTAACACGATTCTGGGCAAAAACATAAAAAAAATGTGATTCAAGGGTGGGTTGGATCCTGTACCTTTTATAGGCCCTCTCCTTGTTGCGGACAGCATTAGAACAAGCGTGATTTACCCAAGACTTTCTTGCATTAGACAAAGGATATGAGAAGGGAATATATGCTTCCATGCCCGAGAGAATAACCTCCGTAATGTGTAAGGCACACTCGGATGGCTACCGGCCATGGAAGCAATAATCATTACAAGGAAAATCAAAAAAGTACTGCCTGAGGGCCTCCCAATCCGCAGCACCAAAGTACCATAGTCGACGTTTCTTTAGAGGGTCCACAGGCCGTACCAGAGCGACAGGACAGGTTAAGGTAATAAGGTTATGATCGGAGGAGCCCAACGGAGAGGAAAGATTAACAGTATAAGCACAAGGATTAGGTCGAGAATGTTGGAGCTCTCTCCAAGGAGGTCAGGGATACAGGTAGGGTGCTGTACAAGCTGCTCTGGGTCATTAAGGATAGAAAAGGTGTAGGCTTGCTCACAAGGTGGATCAGTCAAAGGAGAGGAGAGCCAAAGGTGGTGGTGAACATTGAAATCTCCCAGAATGGAGATTTCGGAGAAAGGAGAAATGGACATTATTTGTTCCATCGTAGAAGTAGGATAGTCGAAGAATTTTTCATAGTCAGTAAAGTCAGGGGATAAGCAAACAGCAAAGATATATTTAGTCAGAGAATGACAGGATAGCCGAAGCTAGAGAGTAGAGAATTCAGAAGAATCAAGTTCAGGAACACGAGAGCAGGATAAGTTGTTGCATACATAAACACAACAGCCACATTTGGCTTTGAAATGAGTATGGAGAAAGTAGGAGGATACAGGAAAGGGTTTGCTATCAGTTGCCTCAGACAGCTGAATCTCGATTAGTAAGAGAAGGTGAGGTTTAGAGGAGGAGAGGTGGTGCTTAACAGAGAGAAAGTTAGAGGAAAGGCAGCGAATGTTACAGAAATGAAGAAGAAGTGAGTCAGACAGTGGTTCCAGGCAGCTCATCGAGTCATCACCGGGAGAGGGGCGGATGATGGGGGCATTTATGTTCCCCCCCTTGGGGACTCCTAGGCCATGTTTCTTTCAGATTTTGAAAAGGAAGAATAGTGTGTACTGTGCATGTAGGTTGGTGTTGACAATTAGAGAAACTTGTATTGGAGAGCATGCTGGCCTATTCTCTGTGTTACTGATTCACTGTAAAAGTTCAGCAAAGGGGGATGGTCAGGAACTAGTCCTGAGGGCTGATGAAATGGGAGTTCCAGCTCTCCCTGTCATCAGCTTTCCATCCACCTTGGGAGTACTGCCCTGCATGGCTGGTGCTAAAGTCTTTATGGTCTTTATCTTCACTCTACCCTTGCTCTTGAATGTGGATCTGGAATACCTTCCCACTGCCATTTACTAAATGACTTGCACGGTCATCATCCACTGTAGGGTGACAGTGAGTCCAATCCTCAGGGTGCTGTGCTGGCATCCTTTGTGGAGGGTGAGGAGTTGGGTATTTTGAATTTCAGTGTTATAAAATAATTCCATAGCCTGACTGTGTCTTTTACTGCTACTGATATATTCCTGTACTTGGGCGACGTTTTTTATTATAACTGGGGTGCGTTGCCAGACGTGTATGGCAGTGACCATTTCTCATAATTTTTATCTGCTGCTGATGGGAGACCTTAACCTTGTCTTCCTCACTGGTATCTGGAGAGGGCAGACTGAACACTTTTCATGGAATCGAGCTCCATTGACCCTTATTTCACTTATAAGTTGCCCTCAGCGGCCCTGTTATCTATTACAAGGATGAAAGGTCAATTTTGTAAACATCCGGTACCTTCTGGACTCGTGAGCTCAGTTCCGCAGTCACAGCCAAATTATTTGCTTTCTTTCTGCTTCGTCACCACCATGGGGATACTCAGTATTTGGTGGCATTTTAGAAGGCTCAAGTTTATGTGCACAGGGCTTTAAAGGAGGCCAGACGTTCGTAGTGGAAGGGTCATGTTTCCTCCATCAGTTTGAGGACTTCCTTTACTCAGGTGTACAACTGAATTTATCATTACCTCCCCTCCTGTTATACCTGGAGCTGGTGGGACTGTGGCTGATTCGTTTGCTGTTGCGGATTTGCCTGTCCTTCATTTTGCCAGTGTGTCAAAGAAGGATACAGATTCGCCTTCGTCATTCCTACATCGGTGCTGTGATTCTCGTGGTTTTAGTTTTGGATCTTTGTCCATTTTCTGACCCTCATGCTTCTTTGAGGAAGTATTATAATTTCTCTTTTGGTGGTAATTAGATTCCTTATGCCTTTTTACGTTATGTGTTTGATGAGTCCCTTTCGTTTTTGCTGCCATTGTTTAATCGTTTCTGGTGTACTTGTGAGTTTCCAGCTTGTTGGGGGTGTTGCTGTAGTTCTCCCAGTCCCCAAGGCAAGTAAAGATCATCAACCGAACAGGTGACAAATTATTGGCCCGTTTCTCTTCCTTGAACAAAACACATAATAAAGATCGTTAATAAGATGGCCATTGCAATAAAGGTGATGACAGACTTGAACAATAATACGCACAAGGTATCGGCGTTGCTGCATAACATGAGCAAATTCCTGTGAACTGAAAGCTTTTTGGACAAAAAATTGGCCAAATCCTGTTTTTTGAACAACTGGACCATAAGTGTCCTTCCCGCCGCCAGTGTTTGAACCACTTCCGCACGGTGGTTGGGCTGGCATTCCTCCACTCAGCTATGGCCCTGAACGACAGTTCACGCATCCAGAACCACTCAAACTACGATCTCTCAACTTTTTTTTTTTTTGTATGGGCGATGACGCAGAATCATACCTGCATAAAAATACTGTTCTTGGCAAGTGGTTCATAATATTCTCTATTAAACTACTATTTGCATTCTTTACGTAATGATTGCATGTTACTCCTCATTTATTAGTGAAATACAACAGACAATAATGAAACACCCATACTCTCTAATCATCAGGAAGGTGTGAAAGTGTTATGCAATGGGTGTGGTTTGGAAGGAGATTTTTTAGGAAATTCTAACCAATGACAGTGATATTTATGAAATGTTCTTTTAAGAAATTACGTGTATAATAATCTACAGATAAACAAGAACATCACTACATATAAAATCTTTTGAAAACTTTTATATGTACCAGTAATTAGTGTATACAAGAAGGTTGACGATAGCAGGACAAATAAAGTGCTCCCTGCCATCAGTTGGTTGTTCTCTGCTTACACATCATATAGGATATTCCTCAAGATAACACTAGGGACGTCAGGTTGTAGCCAGTCAGGAACTGTTATTTTCATTGTTACCTCCTATGCCACGACTGAAAACACAGAAAGTTTCCTTCCATCTAGGCATTTTACTGATTTCCTCATCATTTACTCAAGGTTTCTTCGTAATGGTTGCCGGACCCTGCTAGCAACAGAAGCCGGTCTAGAATCACCGTTGTCTCTGAGTCACTTAGGTTTCCATAACCTACGGAAAGCTGGAGGTGGTAGGTGGTGACGACCACTGTCCATCCACTTCATGTAGTGCTTCCTACTTCTCTTCCTCTCCTTCCTGTCATTTTTTCTGCATGTAGTTGCGTCCCTACATATTTTTATACTCCAACATATAACACAACGATGTAAAAGAAATGTAAACATATGTGTACAGAAATAGTAAAGGGCCATGGCTGTGGGTTAAATAATATTCAACAATACAACCGTCTGATTCTTGGGAATGGATGGTAACGTTTATTAACAGTCCAACATACTTGCATGCATCGGTCTTGGCCACCTAATAGCGACACTTCACTTTGCACCATCTCTATCAGGCTCCCTATGCAGTTCCTTATCCATGAGGACAAACTTTACATCTAGGTCTCTGGTCTTTTTGGACTGCTTTTCGCAACCCTACCCCCGACATTCACATCTCTCACCCTTCACAGTCAGTTGCCATCCTCCATCCTCTCAATTTGCCCAAACCATCTCAGTCTACCCCTCCTCAGCACAACAGGAAAAAATATTAATGTGCCACCTTTCTTCACCGATTTTCATTTGCAATCCTAGCCCGCTAGGCCTCGTGTTCAAGGATACACTACATATCCTTCTAATCATTGTCATTTTCGTATGTTTGAGCCTACGAATGTCTTCTTCCTTTAATGCCCAGGTTTCACTATGATACAGCATTACACTCCTAAAACATGCCACATAGAAGATCCTTTAGCACGGATGGAGAGCCCTCTCAGTGTTATGAGAGGCAGCAGCTCCCTGAACTTCCTCCAACCACCCCATACTCTAGCCAAGTTCCAGTCCCACCTCCAGCACATAACATGCTATAACATGCCTCCAAAGTAACAAAACTACTCAACAAGTTCAGCATGATCAATCCTGACAATGTCAACATGCTCTCCCAAATGTACCACGCACAGAAAATCGGCATTATTTCGCAACCTACCCTTAATATCGCTGAGTCTTTTCATGGAGGGACACCGAGAGACACCGAGGGCCACTGAAAGAGCAAAGTTTGGTTAAGTTAGGTTAGGTGGTTTTCGGTGGCCCTTGGTGAAAAGACCAAACCGGTTAGGTGTCTCTCGGTGGCCTTCGGTGAAAATACCGACCCTTCTTTACCCTTTGTTTTTCTCTTTTATCTGCAGACAAGATGCTGATATTCTTTTAACGTGATTTATTTACCGTACGTCGATGGCAGAAAGACAAAACGAACATACATGAGAAAAAATGACTCTCGGTGGCCCTCGGTAAAAAGACCGACCCTCTAATACCGCTAAATCTCTTATACACCCACTTGCCACAAACACTGCACAGAGTGGAGTTACTTCCCATTCCCTTGCAGCAAACAGCACATGGCCAAACTCCGTCTGTTTTGACAGCACTGCCACTATCCTTAGATATCATCACTTTTGTTTTGCCCACATATACTCTCAGACCCCTGTACCCCATTCCATCTTTCCTTTCCTAAATCCCTCCTTCGTCTCCCTTTCACTCTCTGCAGTCAATACCAATTCATCAGCAGACAACACCTCCCATGAGAGTCCATTTCTGAAGTCACAAGAGAGGGCTCAAAGTACCATGAGAATCAATAAGAGGCTCAAGACTCACCTCTAATGTACCCTAAAATTCACAGAAAACTCCTTACTTAAATCCCCATTCACTCTCACGTAGATGCGAGCACCCTCATATATAGCTATAACCATCTAACCAGTTACTTCTTGATTCGACGCTTTCCCACTGTCCACTTCACCACCTCCCTAAGGACAGCCAAAAGCCTTCTCCAGATCAACATGAACAAATTACAGCTCCCTTTTCTTTCCCATACCTTTCCTAAAGCTGTCGGATAGTGAATTCATTCATTCCTTCAGTATACCTTCTAGGACACTCTCCATTACCTACATTACCTAGCCCAAAAGTTTTATGCCTCTATAAAATCCTCTTTCCTGGCATCATCCTTCCCCTTATACACATTTACAATCTGACTCTTCAGCCAGACATCTGGGGCAACACACTCATACATAATATATCAAATCAATAACTAAACCCACTCCAATATCTCCTGAGGCGTTCAGCATTTTAGCAGTCAACCCAGGCACACCCACTGTCTCCCCCCAGTTGCATCCATCCTACTGCCCTGCTCACACTAGCACCATCAGACAAAGACGGTCGACATTTGATTCACTGACTCTCAACCATCCTTATTCCTATCAAACTCTTCATGAAGCAGCTGGTTATAATGCTGCTGCCAGGCGTCTTTCATATTTCCTTTACAGTATCTACCACCACCTTTCCTCCATCATTCTTCATTCAGTGTTCACCTTTGATATTCCTGTTTTCCCTCCTTATCC
>JAGKTI010021471.1:0-15736 GCA_018397915.1 Birgus latro | reverse complement strand
GGGGGGGGACCATAAATGCCCCCACCATCCGCCCCTCTCCCGGTGACGACTCACAGAGCTGCCTGGAACCTCTGTCTGAGTCACTCCTTCATTTCTGTAACATTAGCGGCCTTTCCTCTAACTTTCACTCTGTTGAACACCACCTCTTCCCATCTAAACCTCACCTTCTCTTTCTCTCTGAGACTCAGCTGTCTGAGGCAACTGATAGTAAACCGTTTTCTGTATCCTCCTACTTTCTATATTCTCATTTCAAAGCCAAAGGTGGCTGTTGCGAATATGTACGCAATCTATCTTGCCCTCGTGTTCCTGAACTTGATTCTTCTGAATTCTCTACTCTCTGGCTTCAGCTCTCCTGTCATTCTCTGACTAAATATATCTGTGCTGTTTACTTATCTCCTAATTCTACTATCAAAAATTCTTTGACTATCTTACTTCTATGATGGAACACATTCTATCCATTTCTCCTTTCTCTGAAATCTCCATTCTAGGAGATTTCAATGTTCACCACCATCTTTGGTTCTCCTCTCCTTTCACTGATCCACCTGGTGAACAAGCCTACATCTTTTCTATCCTTAATGACCTAGAGCAACTTGTACAGCACCCTACCCGTATCCCTGACAGCATTGGAGAGAATTCCAACATACTTGACCTTTTCCTAACAACGAATCCTTCTGCTTACACTGTTAATTTTTTCTCTCTGTTGGGCTCCTCCAATCATAACCTTATTACCTTAACCTGTCCTATTGCTCCATACGGCCTATGGACCCTCCAAAGAAACGTCGCCTGTGGCACTTTGGAGCTGCAGATTGGGAGGCCCTCAGGCAGTACTTCTTTGATTTTCCTTGGAATGATTATTGCTTTCATAGCCAGGAGCCATCTGAGTGTGCCTTGTGCATTATGGAGGTTATTCTCCCAGGCATGGAAACATACATTCCTTTCTCATATCCTCTGACTAATCCAAGAAAGCCTTGGTTTAATCACACTTGTTCTAATGCTGTCCGCAACAAGGAGAGGAACCATAAAAGGTACAGGAGCCAACCCACCCCTAAATCACATCTTTTATATATTTCTGTCCGGAATTGTGCTAAGTCTGTTCTTCGCTCTGCTAAAAATAATTTCACCCATGCTAAATGTTCTCAACTCTCCAACTCAAATCCTTCTCGCTCCTTCTGGCACCTTGCCAAAAACCTTTCTAACAACTTTACCTCATCATCCTTCCCTTCTCTTTTCTACTCTGATGGCTCTGTAGCTATTTCTTCTACTGATAAAGCAGATCTCTTCACTCAGACTTTCTCCTCCAATTCCACTTTAGACGATTCCGGTGCCGTTCCTCCATCACTTCCCCCCTCTGACTTCCTCTTGACTGACATTAAAATTTCTTTAGCTGATGTATTTTCTGCCATCACTGGCCTCAATACTAACAAGGCATATGGGCCTGATGGAGTCCCTCCTGTTGTCCTCAAAAACTGTGCTTCTGTGTTTACACCCTGCCTAGGTAAACTCTTTTGCCTTTGTCTATCAACTTGTATCTTTCCTTCTTACTGGAAGTTTGCTCTCATTCAGCCAGTCCCAAAGAAGGGTGACCATTCGCAACTCTCTAACTATCGTCCAATTGCTTTAACATCCTGTGTCTTAAAAGTTTTTGAGTTAATTCTTAACAGAAAAATCTTAAAGCATCTTTCCTGTCACAAACTTCTTTCTGATTGTCAGTATGGGTTCCGTCAGGGACGCTCCACTGGAGATCTCACCTACCTTTCAGAATCCTGGTCATCCTCCTCTCGGGACTTTGGCGAATGCTTTGCCATTGCACTTGACATCTCAAAGGCTTTTGATCGAGTCTAGCATAAATCTATAATTTCCAAACTGCCCTCCTACAGTTTCTATCCTTCTATCTGTGCCTTCATCTCTATCTTCCTTTCTGGTCGTTCTATAGCCACTGTTGTAGATGGCCATCGTTCTTTTCCTAGACCTGTCAACAGTGGTGTTCCTCAGGGCTCTGTCCTATCACCAACTCTCTTCCTTTTATTCATCAATGGCCTTTTAAGCTGTATATCTAACCCTATCCACTCATATGCTGATGATTCCACCCTTCAACTTTCCATTCGGTTTCCGCAACATCCACCTCAGCAGGTGCTTCAACAAAAAAGGGATGAGGCTATAGCATACCTAATGTCTGACTTGGCTCGTATCTCTGATTGGAGTAAAAATAATCTTGTTATTTATAATGCATCAAAAACTCAGTTCTTACACTTATCAACCCAACAAAATCTTCCTCAGGATTACCCACTAATGTTTAATAATCTCCAGCTTAGTCCTGGATCATCCTTGAACATGCTTGGGGTTTCATTCTCTCGGAATTTGTCTTGGAAAGAACATATTACATCTCTTGTGAAATCTGCTTCCAAGAGATTAGGTGTGCTAAGCCGATTCTGAACTTTCTTTACCCCTGCACAGTTGTTGACCTTGTACACGGGTTTTATTCGCCCGTGTATGGAGTACAACTCTCATGTGCAGCTCTTCTCAATAGGGTGGAGTCAAAGGCTTTTTGTCTCATTAACTCTCCTCGTCTTACAGATTCCCTTCAATCTTTGTCTCTTCACCGCACTGTTGCATCTTTATCTCTCTTCCATCGCTACTTCAACGGTCACTGTTCCTCTGAACTGTCTGCTTGCATCCCTCCACTTCTACGACGGGCACGTAGTACCCGTCTAGCAACAAATTCTCATCCCTTTTCTGTCCAACTCTCTAATGCAAGAGTTAAGCGTTACTCTCAGTCCTTCATTTATGCAACTGGTCAACTCTAGAACTGTCTTCCTCTGTCTGTATTTCCTACTTCCTATGATCTCCAGTCTTTCAAACGCAGTGCGTCCAGGCATCTCAAAATGAACGGATCTTGAATTTGGCTCTCTTTTTATTGTTTTTGCTTTTTCTTGGAAGGAACAGTATGCAGGCCCGTGGCCTTTGGTTCCTTCTTCCTTGCCAAAAAAAAGAAAAAAAAAGCTGACATTTTCAACCCTTGGGTACTCAGATACGTACATCTCAGTTCAGTGCTGTCCTGACCTTCAAGCTGGAGGCACGTCGCAGTCGCGCCCGTCCATTTCTGCCGCTTTTGTGCCCATTGTGACCTCTACCCCAACTAAACATCATGTGGGAAGCGGTAAAGGACTGTAGATATATATTAGTGAAATAAAGTACTAGAAATAATAAAGTGTGAGTGTGTATTTGAAGAAGAAATGACAATACGGGTGGCGAATTAACTCGAGTGGGAGGCTCGTACGCTCTCGTATTTTACATTGCTTTCACAGTGTTTTTTTTTTTTTTTTTTTAGTAGGGATTCCAAACTACTTGGAAATCATTGAATAGTGTTTCTAGTGTTAATATCTGGCAGTATTATTCATATTACGGGAAGTCGGGATGTGTAAAGTGGAGACTTAGTTACCCAACTTCAGAAGTCTCCACAAGTCCTATGGTAGTCGACGAGTGCTAAAAAAAAAACCCCAGGAGAAAGCTGAAGGTATGTGCCATATGCATATGTAATTATAATATTCTAGGACTAATAACTGATTTTTGGGTATGTGCCATATGCATATGTAATTATAATATTCTAGGACTAATAACTGATTTTTGGCAAATATTTTTAAAAAGTCAGTCGGAGCGCAGACTTGCCTCACGGGATGGACACGGCGCGCGCCTCCTACAACCCCGGGGTTTAAGGGATGGTATGCTCATCTTGCATCCTTGATTTTTATATGTACTCATCTAGTTTACTTTTCATTCTGTCCCTTTCTTCTTCCAACGTCTTATGCTCCCTCTTGAGCTGTTTTATTTCATTTGACGCAGATGCATTACTCACCTTTAATTCTGTGACTTCTTTTTCTTGTTCATCACTACGTGTGCAAACTTTTTCCAGTTTACTCTGTAAAATTTTGATCTCTCTCTCTCTTTCTTGCTCTAAGGTCTGTTCCTGCAACTCTAATTACCACCCATACCTTTTTTTTAACTCCTGGATATTCCTCTCTGCCGTTTTCTCTACTCCAGCTCAGTACTTCCATTACCTACATCATCTTCGGAGAAGCCCACAAATTCCCCCTCGCCGCTAGTTGTAAACAATCCTCCATACCTCTCCGCCATGATGTAACCATATGTAAACTTTCTTTTTTCACTGTATCTTGTATTTTTATGGCCGAAACCTGCGTTTTTTTTAAAACTAATAACTGATGGGACCACCACTCATGCACTCATTCACAATAGGCTGGTCTCCTTTTCGCAGCTGATTCAGTGATTATTTCCCCTCAATCCAGGAGCAGCTCCGTCTCTCTCGGCAACCCGTTACGTGTCCAAAGCAGTGCACCCAACACGTGAGGCCTGAGGTTGCCATTGTTAATGTTTTAGTTTTACTGTCAATGTCATAATGCATTAATTTCTTGCTGCAGCGTGTTGATAATTAAGTCATATGCTGTACTTTTAACATATCCTAGTGTTCTGTATTTGTATTAGCAGTTGGACCAAGAATGTTAAGCACAATATCAGCTTGAAATGTAACTGCCAGTTAAGAATGATGGGTGGGGTAGGGGATGGGGTAGGGGTATGGAGGAGGGTAGGAAGCTCAGGCAGAGGTAGGTGGAGTTCGTTTCCTCCCCCCCTCTCCTCTTTCCTGGATATTCTGCGGCAGGAAAGGGACACCCATGGGCAGAAATTAGTGATCATGGGTGTACATCTATACTCATTTCTAACTAAATACAGTATTTTTCTTTACAGGTTCAAAAACAAATGATACTGTAGTTGAACATAAAAAATTGCTGTAATACAGTACTGTACTGTACTGCACAGTACACAACAAACAAGCCGTAATATAATCGGTCCACAGAAAACAGGGTGTTGTGAGGTAACCTAGTCCGTGACAGCATCGCTGCACCTCATCTTCTGTGCCATTGTATTTCTTTTCCTGTTTCTTGAGTTTTAGGCTATTTTTTCCCTTCATTTTGAAGCAGCAGACTTTTTCAAGCAACAGACACTCATCCCCCTCCATTAGTCTGTTGATTCAAGGGTCGACTGTATTTGTTTGTAAGATCGTAAAAATTGAGGTGTATAAAGTGTACAGTACAGTATTTGAAAAATGCTTAAGATTAAGTACACCACACGGAACGCAAGGAGAGGCAACACCTCCCATTCCCGTCCACGATTTAGCTCTTGTCAGTGAAGACAACTGGGACAATGATTCACTGTTCGTTGACGATGACCCTGAAGATGATGGGTAATGATTTTGAAGGATTTGCTCTGAAGGATCCTTCATCAGGTGCTGAATGATGATAAAAAACCAAGCCAGATGGTGGGACAGAGAAGTGTGAGCCAACTTTTTTTTTTTTTTAATGTGTCCGACTCTGGGCATAGGCTACACAGCCTGCTATCGAGGCCCAGCAGTCCTCCTACATACCATACACCTCTGCATGTCACCACTTNGAAATTCAAATCCTTAAACTGTTCCCAGACCCAGCGAGGATTTGAACCTGGGTCCGTTAGGACTGCAGGCCACCTCTCTACCGATAGAGCCACCAAGTCGGAATGGTTACGTAAGAAAAGTTTTTTTTTTTTAAATTACTAATGAGTTTTATTGTGTCCAAGTCTTGCTTAAATTTTACTGTGTTATGCAATAAATTATTTATAGTGGAATCTGAGAAAAGATAAGAGGCAAATGAGATATTGCCACGAGTCAGAATGAACTGGTGGAGGTGAAGCAGGATGGTGTCCATGATGCTTAAAATAAATGAAAATATCTTTTGTGTGATATAAATATGGCCATTATTGAGTCTAAACCTTGATAAAATTATACTGTGTATTGCAACGGATTATTTTTAGTGGCATTTTAGAAAAGCTAAGAGGGAAGAGGGATATTGCCACTAGTTAGAAGGAACTGGTGGGACGAAGCAAGATGGTGGCTATGACACTTCATGTATGAAATTTATCTTCCTGTGAGTGTTACAATGGCCTTTATTGAGTCTAAACCTTCCTAAAATTGTACTGTGTTATGCAATAAATTATTTATAGTGGCAATTGAGAAAAGTTAAGAGGCAAATGGGTTAATGCCCTGATTTAGAAGGAAATGTTGGAATGAAGTAGGAATGTGGCCATAACGCTTTTCATGTATGAAAATATCTTAGCAGAGGGAAGTCCATATGTCGATATTTCGGAATGACTTGGGCCCCATTTAGTTTGTTCTAATGAGGTTTTACTGTATTTGTAACCACCACAGTGAGGAGTAACACATTTTAATGACTGAATTACCCAGTAATTCCTTCTCACATATATAATGCACCTCATACTGTCTCCCTCACCTTCTCAAACACCCATCAGTTTTTCAAACCCTCTACCTCTTCTACCCCCACACAAAACCCCCAACCACCCACTGCCTGCCTCTCCCAACTCTGCTTCCAATACACATTCCAAAACTCGGGTGATTCACACATCAGACAGCCCGCACAATGAATACACTGAGTGGCCAATGCAAAAGTGCAGGCATCTGTATTCAATCATATCCCAGAGCTGCTTTCCCTACAAGACTATTTAAATCCCCTCCCAAAACTACAATCTCATCATCCCCCATACCACTTACTACAGGGCTTAATTCATTTCAAAATCTATACTTCACTACCTCATCCAAGCATGCCTGTGGAGCATATGCTGATACAACAGCAACCATTATCCCATCCCACCGAACAAAATTTTCATTATTATTATCCTATCACTTACTGTAATAACATTCATGACATATTCCACCCATTTCTCCCCAACTAACACCCCCACACCACCATATCCATCTGTCCTACCCTGCCAAAACAACTTGTAATAATAATAACTCCCAGCAATCATTCTGGCCGATCCTCACCTATACCTGACTTCCTGCACATATATCACATCCACCCACCTCCTACTCACTGCGTCATGGAAAAAAGAAAAAAGTTGAAAATGGCCGGCACTGGGGGGTCATTCAGCCTCTTACACCCTTGGCACTGAGGACCCAAAAGCCAACAGAGGCTCTGGAACGGAACGGGTTAATGGCAGTCTGGATGGTTGATGTCGTGAGGGAGTCTGGAGGGTTAAGTCTCCCCTAGTTAGGTACCTGGGGCCGAATTTATCATAGTGGCCTTCCCCTTCCACATGAGTCTGTTTCCAAGCTCCAAAACATTTCACTACTGTGAGATGTTCCTAAGAGTTATTCATCATAGTCTTGTTAACGCCTCCCAAGAGTGAAAATCTCGTACCTTGCAGTCGGTGAATGGATATGATCGCTAGCTATATTTATAAAAAGAACTTGTTGAGATAGTCTTTGACATCATTACACAACAGCGAAATAAACTGTTATCAATAGTTTAATAAATAAGGCTAGGTAGATGAGTTTGGGAAAGTGTGTAAGAAACAGAATCTAAAGGTGAATGTAGGGAGGAGTAAAGTGATGGTCTTCCAGAGAAGTGAAGCCAGTGAATGTACAGTGAGATTGGATGGGGAGGATATGGAGAATGTGAGTGCATTTAACCCCTACACTGTGGGGTTGTCGGAGGTGCTCAGTGGCATTCCCGCAGGGGTATTCGCGTTTTGACTAACTTTTTAAAGATATTTGCCAAAAATCAGTTATTAGTCCTAGAATATTATAATTAAATATGCATATGGCACATACCTTCAGCTTTCTCCTGGGGTGTTTTTTTTTTTAGCACTCGTCAACTACCGTAGGACTTGTGGAGACTTCTGAAGTTGGGAAACTAAGTCTCCACTTTACACTTCCCGACATCCCCAAATCTGAATAGCACTGCAAGATATTATCACTAGAAACACTATTCAATTATTTCCAAGTAGTCTGGAATCCATACTAAAAAAGAAAAAAATGTGAAAGCAATGTAAAACACGAGCGCGTATGAGCCTCCCACTTCTGCTAATTCGCCACTGGTTTTCTGTCATTTCTTACTCATATACACACTCACACTTTATTATTTCTAGTACTTTATTACACTTGTATATATCTACAGTCCTTTACTGCTTCCCACACAATGTTTAGTAGGGGTAGAGGTTACAGGGCCTTTTATAATAGGCGCAAAAGCGGCAGAAATGAACGGCCGTCATTTCACCATGAAGGACGAGAGCGAACTGGGTGTATCTCGGTAGCAAAGAGTTGAAAATGTCAGCTGCTAACGTATATGCTAAGAAATAAGTCGAAGGAAATCTAGACTATCTATATATCCATCTATCTATTGCCAGACGCCTCAATCCCGAACGGGGTGGCCACAAACAAATCGCCTCCATGTCACTCTGTCCCCTGCCATTTCACTACCACGCTCCCAACTCACACCCCCCTCTCTCATATACCTCTCCACTCCATCCCTCCATCTCATCCTCGGCCTCCCCCTCCCTCTCGCCCCCTCCACCTCACTCACATATACTCTCCTCGTCAATCTTTCACTCTCCATTATCTCCACATGCCCAAACCACCTTAACGTGTTTCTCCTAACGCTTCCCATCACGTCCTCAACCACACCACAATCTCTTTCACTTCCTCATTTGTTACTCTGTCTCTCCATGTGACTCCACATGCTCCTCTCAAATAACTCATTTCCACTGCTCTCACTCTTGACTTCTGTCCTTCCAACAGGGTCCAAGCTTCACTTCCATATGTCAGAGTTGGTATCACAATACTGTCATGTAACAACTTTTTCACTTCCATGCTCACCTCCCTGTTTCTTATCACTGCTTTCAACGAACCAGCAACCTTCCTTCCCTGCTGTACCCTTTCGAGCACTTCACCCTCCAGACTACCATCCTTACTCATCACACTGCCGAAGTACTTAAATTCACTCACATTCTCCATTTCCTTCCCATCCAATCTCACTGTACACTCACTGGCTTCACTTCTCTCGAAGACCATCACTTTACTCTTCCCCACATTCACCTTTAAATTCCGTTTCTTACACACTCTCTCAAACTCATCTAAATCTAGACAATACATATAAATAAGGTAGTTCCAGGTGAATATAAATATCACTCATGCTTCTCCCTTCCTTTCTTATATACATTTATATTACGAGAGTAGCTCTTACAGCATATTTCACGGGAAAAAAAGCAGGGGAAATTAGCGAACGAGTGCAGGTTGGACGTTGCCAAGTGATAATTAGCCAATTCCAGGTGTATGGTACTATCAATTACCATATTTTATATAAGAATAGGGCATAGGGCTCATTTCAATGGATGAAAACAGTGGAAAAATCCAGGAAAGATTTACTTAGCGCAAAGCGGCTGAGCAGACGACACGAGAGGGTAATGGAGGAGAGGTAGGGAGGGGTGTCTAGAATGGGGGAAAATGGCTAAATTGTCAACAATTGATGGAAGTACTGATGATATTAGCAGCTCTGACTATTGTTGGACATTGGCAGTGCCGATAGATGATACAAGTCACCACCTGAATGCCCGGGGGAATTAAAAATAACACAGTCACTCTATGATCCATTGCACCCGACCGTCACGAAAGTGACGACCCACGGTTAAGAGTAAGTTCTTGGGTAGTGTGATGAGTAAGGATGGAAGTCTGAAGGGTGAAGTGCTTGAAAGGATGCAGCAGGGAAGGAAGGTTGCTGGTTCGTTGAAAGCAGTGATAAGAAACAGGGAGGTGAGCATGGAAGTGAAAAAGTTGTTACATGACAGTATTGTGATACCAACTCTAACATATGGAAGTGAAGCTTGGACCCTGTTGGAAGGACAGAAGTCAAGAGTGGGAGCAGTGGAAATGAGTTATGTGAGAGGAGCATGTGGAGTCACATGGAGAGACAGACTAACAAATGAGGAAGAGAAGAAGCATTGTGGTGTGGTTGTGGATGTGATAGGAAGTGTTAGGACAAACACGTTAAGGTGGTTTGGGCATGTGGAGAGGATGGAGAGTGAAAGATTGACGAGGAGAGTGTATGTGAGTGAGGTGGAGTGGGCGAGAGGGAAGGGGAGGCCGAGGATGAGATGGAGGGATGGAGTGGAGTAGTACATGAGAGAGGGGGGTGTGAGTTGGGAGCGGGGTAGTGAAATGGCGGGGGACAGTGCAACATGGAGGCAATTTGTTTGTGGCCACTCTGTGTGGGATTGAGGCGTCTGGCAATAGACAGAATAAATGTGTCATAGCAATTTCTTCAAAAGCATTATTTTTTATGTAATGATTATTTTTATGGCTGAAAACATAACAAATCCACACCACTAATTGTAAACCCTAAGGTGGGACGAGCCAGGGTCGACTGGCAGTCAGAAAAAAATGGATAAATAAGATAACCAAAGTACAGTAATCTCTCCACTATCCGACGTAATAGAGCCAAAGGCATGTCCGGACATTGGTCTTGTCCAAATATTGGGCCTGAAGCTCCAGTACTGATCATTCATGACCCTAACCTAACCTAAATCAGAAAACTACCTTCCTACCTCCCTACTGGACATGTATAGCACTTAATTAGGTCCCTTTTCACATAAATAATGCACACAAAGCATGAATTAATTGAATTTTAATCAAAAAATGATGATTTAGAGGTAAGGCATAGGTGGTCAGAACTTGCCAGCATAGTATAAGTAAGTATCGGACATGGAAATCATCTTTTCTCACATTTTATGCACTAAAATATTGGATACAAAGCATCAAATACAGTAAATGATGTAAACTGTTACCAGAAAAATGGTTAGGTTAGGTTAGGTTAGGTTATGACCAGACACGAAATTCACTGGCATTCACCTTTTTCACAGCTAGTGCACTAAAATAATTAACACAAAGCATGAATTAATTTAAATTTTATCCAAAAAGAATGAATCTGAGGTAAGTTAGGCTCAGCTGTTCACTGAGTTGGCAGTTTTGTTTAGGTACAGGACATGAAAATCATTGGCATTCACCTTTTTCACAGCTGGTGCACTTCAATACTAGTGGTAACCATGCATGAAAAAATTAAATTAAAAGCAGGAAATTATGATTAACAAAATGGTTAGGTTAGGTTAGGTTAGGATAGGTTATGACCAGACATGAAATTCACTGGCATTCACCTTTTTCATAGCTGGTGCACTTAAAAACCATGCATGAAAAAATTAAATTGAAAGCAGGAAATTATGATTAACATTTAGGGAAATTTTTTAACACATTTACAGCATGCTGAAAACAGGTTAGACATGAAAATCTTTATGGTAATCATCTTGCACAATAATCAAAGGCATTCACCTTTTTCATTGCTGGTGCACTTAAAAACCATGCATGAAAAAATTAAATTGAAAGCAGGAAATTATGATTAACATTTAGGGAACTTTTTTAACACATTTACAGCATGCTGAAAACAGGTTAGACATGAAAATCATTATGGAAATCATCTTGCACACAGTTTATGCATGAGATTAATGATATGGAAAGAACAAAACAAGGAATTTTGATGAAGTTAGGGTACTTACGATAAAGCCGCCACCTCCTGATGTATAACCTGCTCTATCATCTCAGACTCTGACAGGAAGACCTTGCACCTGACACACCTTTGCAATTGACAATCACCAGCACTTCTCACCAACACTTTCCACAATGTTTTTTTTTGCATAACTGGGTTCACATCACTTCACTGCACTGTACATAACAGTAAATTCCCGTGTGGTCTAGTGATGAGTTCTGGAGAATTTAGTTGCTGTCAGAGTCCGAGATGAGCTGACCGTGGTGGCGTAGGGGCCTCTTGGTGGGACGTGGTGATACGCTATCCACTGCAGAGGACTCCGAAGATAGACGCAAACTAACATCCAGTGGTGACTCCGCAGTACCTGATGTGCTGGGCTGTGGCTTGGAGCTAGAAGGCCTGTCTTGGTGAGATGATGGTGTGGAGCGAGGGTTGACTGGCCTGAAAAAACTGTCAATGGTGGATTGACGCAAGCAATGATGATTCTGACGATTAATGATGTGCTGCCTGAAAGCTTGCACTTCACCCACAAATCCCAAGGGCCCCATCACCCTGTCACAGTCCGGGTGTTCTAGGTAGTCAAGGACGAACTCCACATATTCCCGGAGTGTGCTCAGCCTGGGGATGGTTGGGGTAGTGGCAAGCTGTGAGGAGTCTGCATCATCGTCGCTGTCCTCGTCGGAATCTTCCTGCTGGGTACTCGGACCGGCAACAGTAGATGCGATCTCGGTATCAGACATGATCTGATACCCAGGATCGCCCTCGTCGTCATCCAACCACTCGCGCACTTCATCGACATCCACATTGTCTCCACCCTCACGAAGCCTTGCATGGAAGTCATCCACGTCAAAACCTACAAAATCGTGCACAATGTCACTTATATGAAGCAGCCGAGACCAACCATTTTCTAAAGTCTTGACAGAGACTTCCTTCCATGCACTGGCCCATAGACTTGAGGGTGTATCGGCGAAGGTTTTCGAGAGTTTTTTGTCCTCGCATGTCTCGTCCTTCCCTGCGATCGTCCTCGTCCTCGTACACAACCATCACCTCGTCCAAAAACCTCCGTCGGTATAGCCTCTTCATTGCCACAATCACTCCCTGGTCCATTGGTTGGATGAGAGCAGTTGTATTAGGTGGCAAAAACAGACACCTTATGCGACCATTTTCAGCAACCAAGTCCTTCTCAGACGGATGGGCAGGTGCATTGTCTAGAATCAGGAGGGCCTTTACCTGGTCTCGTGGGATTTTCAGTGTCTCCGTCTGATAAAGGATGACCTCCTTTATAAAGTGTTTGTGGAACCAATTTCTGAAGATCTTGGTTGTGAACCAAGCCTTCAGAGAATGATACCACATGACAGGAAGGGCATCCATTAACCCACGAAGGCACCTAGGCTGCTTTGCACGGCCTACAATAACGGGCTTGAGCTGGTGCATGCCGTTAGCATTTGCACAGCACATAGCAGACACCCGTTGCTTGGAGAGCTTGGGGCCAGGCACATGCTTCTCCGTCTCCTCTGCAAGAGTGTTTGTGGGCATTGAACGGTAAAATAGGCAAGTTTCATCAGCGTTGTAGACTTGGCCGAGAGTGAGGCCCTCCCTATCAATCACGCCATTCAACTTCTGCCGAAACTGTTCTATTCCTTCGTCGTTAGCGTCCAGAGCTTCGCCATGGGCCTTACGGTTGGTAAGTCTGTGTCGTAACTTGAACGCGAAGAGCCAACCTTCAGATGCCTTGAAGTCTGACGTGTCGTGTAGCCTTGCGAACTTCTCAGCAGCAGCTTTCAGCTCCGTTCCACGTACCAACACACCAGCAGCACGTTGTTGTCGATACCAAATCAGCGTGGACCGGTCGATGTCTGCATACTTAGGAGTAAACATCACCTTCCTCTCCACGTTTCGTTTGGTCTTCGAAGCGAAATCAGCCGTGTACTGCTGTAGTTTGTCTCGGGACTTCTTAACATCAAACAAGGTGGAGTGAGGGAGGTTGAATTCACGACGAGTCCGTGATGTCGGCCACCCGGCGTCCACCTTCTCCAATATCTCTCTCTTCTTTTCCAGAGTCAGAACCACTTTCTTCCTCTTCTCAGGTGGCGGGGCCATCATCACACACATGATGAAGAAGGTGAACAGCAGCATCAAACCCTGCAGGAGGTAGGGTATCACCACAAAAGCAATCACTTCGGCCGCCATTGTCGGAGCATGTTTACGAGCCAGAAGCGGAGCGGGAAATGGGATGGACGGACGGGTGCCATGCGCAAAAACACAGCCTATTGATGCGCACGGGAAATTCAAACTGACGCGGTCCAAAAAAATCGGATTTTTTCGAATATGGGGTCATTTTGGGGGGTGAACAGCCCACGAGGTCCGAATAGTGAGGGATCCAAATAACGGGCATCTGAATAGTAGAGTGATTACTGTACCTAAATTCCTTCTCTACATACCATCACTGTCTCCCTACTCTCACCATTTCCAATCATCGGCCTTTCTTATTCTTTCCACCTGCTCCTAATTTCATTTCTACTGGTTACTGTTCTTCCATTTTCACACTTCTTTCCATTTTCACTTGGACATTTTTCCATCTCTTTCTAGAACAATTTCCTATTTTCATTAGTCTTTCAAGATCCTCATTTATCTAATATTCTTTTCTTTGTATTAGTTTCTTTGAATGCTTTACCGTCAGTGTGCTATCTTCTTTCAATGGGTCCCTTTCTGCATGCATTCTTGCTACTTCTCGTTCTTTATCCCACCACCCTGTATCTTCTCCCACCATGCTATATCATTCGTTTTATCTGCTGACTGCTCCATTTTCTATCTCTCTCTCTCTTTCTCAGTCTTATTCTTATTCCTACCAACTTTAGCTTTCTTTTCTGTCCTTAATGACCTAGAGCAGCTTGTACAGCACCCTACCCGTATCACTTGACCACCTTGGAGAAAGCTCCAACAACTAATCCTTCTGCTTAAGCTGTTAATCTTTCCTCTCTGTTTGGCTACTCCGATCACAACCTTATTACCTTGACCTGTCCTATCACTCTGATGCAGCATGTGGCCTCCCCAAAGAAACGTCGACTGTGGCACTTTGGAGATGCAGATTAGGAGGCCCTCAGGCTGTACTTCTTTGATTTTCCTGGAATGATTATTGCTTCCATGGCCGGGAGTGTGCTTTGCACATTACAGAAGTTACTCTCTTGAGCATGGAAGCATACATTCCCTTCTCATACCCTTTGACTAATGCAAGAAAGCCTAGGTTTAATCATGCTTGTTCTAATGCTGTCCGCAACAAGGAGAGGGCCTATAAAGGGTACCAGAGCCAACCCACCCCTGAATCCCATCTTGTTTATGTTTCTGCCCGGAATTATGCCAAGTCAGTTCTTTGCTCTGCCAAAAATAATTTCATCTATACTAAATGTTCTCAACTCTCCAACTAGAATTCTTCCCACACCTTTTGGCACCTTGCCAAAAACCATTCTAGCAACTTTACCTCATCATCCTTCCCTCCTCTTTTCTGCTCTGATGGCTCTGTAGGTATTTCTTCTACTGATAAAGCAGATCTCTTTGCTCAGACTTTCTCCTCCAATTCCACCTTAGACGATTCTGGTACTGTTCCTCCATCACTTCCCCCCTTCTGACTTCGTCATGGCTCATAATAAAACTTCTTCAGTTGATGTATTTTCTGCCATCACTGGCCTTAATACTAACAAGGCATATGGGCCTGATGGAGTCCCTCCTGTTGTCCTCAAGAACTGTGCTTCTGTGCTTAGACCCTGCCTGGGTAAACACTGTCGCCTTTGTCTTTCAACTTGTATCTTTCCTTCTTGCTGGAATTTTGCTCTCATTCAGCCATTCCCAAAGAAGGATGACCATTCCCAAGCCCCTAACTATCGTCAAATTGCATTAACATCCTGTGACTCAAAAGTTTTCGAGTCAATTCTTAACAGAAACATTTTAAAGCATTTTTCCTATCACAACCTTCTTTCTAATCATTAGTAGCGGTTCCGTCAGGGATGCTCCACTGGCGATCTTCTCACCTACCTTTCAGACCCCTGGTCATCCTCCTTTTGGGACTTTGGCAAAATATCTGCCATTGCACTTGACATCTCAAAGGCTTTCGATCGAGTCTGAAACAAATCTTTAATTTCCAAACTGCCCTCCTACGGTTTCTGTGCTTCTATCTATGCCTTCATCTATAGCGTCCTTTCTGGTCATTCTATAGCCGCTGTTGTAGATGGCCATCGTTCTTCTTCTGTATCTATCAACAGTGGTGTTCCTCAGGGCTCTGTCCTATCACCAACTCTCTTCCTTTTATT
>JAGKTI010021470.1:0-15737 GCA_018397915.1 Birgus latro | reverse complement strand
ACCGCATCACTCAGGAACCAATTTGGAGAAGGTGGCAGCAGTATTGTTCCACTCTGGTGTAAGCAAAAACAAAATTTGTCATCATCATTATCATTAACATCATAAACTTTATTCTCACCAAGGAAGTGGTGTGTGTGTGTGTGTATTTGCATTAACATGGGTGCTTTATGTAGGCATGGACAATACATTTCATACTGTAGGCTATCAATATAATCTATAATACCACAACATAACTTGTATGTAACAGTGCTGGTGCAATAGTGATTACTTATCCACCTCAATAAAACATCTATCTATATATCTAAAGTATTGAAACAGGGATGTGTCATGTCTTCATGGTTATTCAATCTGTATGTGGATGGGGTTATAAAAAAGATACAAGGTACAGCAGTGGATATTGAAGCAGCCCTAGTAAGAGAGGACAGTGTTTGGAAACTCCCTGTACTGTTGTTTGCAGGTGATACTGTGTTGTTAAGTGAAGACGAAGGAGAGCTGCAGGGCTTGGTGAATGAGCTTGGGAGAGTGCTTAAGAAATGGAATATAAAGGTGAATGTACGGGAGAGTAAAGTTATGGTCTTCGAGAGAAGTGAAGTCAGTGAATGTACAGTGAGGTTGGATGAGGAGGAAATAGAAAATGTGAGTGCATTTAAGTACTTGGGTAGTGTGATGAGTAAGAATAGAAGTTTAGAGTGCGAAGTGCTTGAAAGGGTACAACAAGGAAGAAAGGTTGCTGGTTCCTTGAAAAGAGTGATAAGAAACAGGGAAGTGAGCATGGAAGTGAAAAAGTTACTGCATGAAAGTATTGTGATACCAACTCTAACGTATGGAAGTGCAGTTTGGAGGGACTGAAGTCAGTGAGAGCAATGGAAATGAGTTATTTGAGAGGGGCATTTTAACTCTCGCTATGTTGCAAACCTCACATAAGGCACAATGATGGTCTGTACAGGCAAAGCCCTAAGTACCAAATTAGGAACAATTTACACTGGCTATAAAACAATTCAGCCTGATAGGGGTTAATAAACCACCTTGGAATATATTTGCAGGTTAACCCTTGCTGAGCTGCAGGCCTCATATGAGGCACAATGAAGGTCAACACAGGCAAAGATTTAAGTTTCCTATGAGGTACAATTTACACTGGTTATAAAATAATGACTCAGGGTACGTAAACTACCTTACAAATATTCAGCCCTACAGGGGCTAATAAACCACCTTAGAATATATTCACAGGTTAACCCCTACCATGCTGCAGACCTCATATGAGGCACAGTGAAGATCTGCACAGGCAACACCTCATACCAGTATGGGTAGGTTTATCTATCTCTATCTATTGCCAGACGCCATAATCCCATAAGGGGTGGCCATTTGACTCTGAGTTATTTGTTTTACAGGGAGGGGCACTAACCCTCCACCAACCCACTTGTTGACACGTAGGGAGCACGTATGGTTTGGTTATATGGTTACCACCCAGCGTTGTAAATGGTTTCTTGGTTTACAGGAAACCATTTGTCTTGTCACTCAATGTAAAGCCACCTGTAAAGGAAAGAAAAGCAATAAGAAGTGACAGGAAAGATGGGAGAAATAGGAAGAGAGGAGGGCAGGCTCAGAAAGAGAATGATAAAGGCTAAGTTTATACTGGTTATAAAACAATGACTTAGGGGAGGTAACCTACCATACTTTACAAATATTCAGCTTGGCAGGGGCTAATAAAACTAATCAGCATACACTCCCCAATGATGTATTTTGGGACGAGTTAAAAGCCTGCTGTTGCATGATCTCAATACACTCAATTACCCATCATAACAGAGCCAAAGGTACATCCAGATATGGAACAATATCCTCTACTGTACCCATACCCTACCTACAGTATACCCATACCCAACTTATACGTATAGTACCCCTCCTAATTTTGGCAGTGTTCTGCAGTCTTTTGGGTCTTCTTAGACATCAAAACACACAATGCAATATGCAATATAATCCTAAACACTAAGAAAACAATGCAAAACACACACAAACACACACTATGCACAGTACCCTTCCTAATTTTGGCAGTGTTCTGCAGTCTTTTGGCTCTTCTTAGACATCAAAACACACACACACACACACTATGCACAGTACACTTCCTAATTTTGGCAGCGTTCTGCAGTCTTTTGGCTCTTCTTAGACATCAAAACGCACATTGCAATATGCAATATAATCCTTAACCTGCCCAGTCCCCCCGACGTACGATGCGTGTCACCACTTTTTTCCTGCTCAGACCCACCGACGTGCATCGCATGTCAGTCAATTGTAAGGCCTGTCGTTTGCAAATTACTCAAGATTCGCGGGTGATTTTTGGTAGGCTTATGTGGGAGACCTCTCTTTACCCACTGTCAAGCGGGGATACTGCCTTGTCCCACCTGCCCCCTCCATCCCCCCCACAATCGGCAATTCACCTGTTAGTAGTAACCTGGCCAGTAAAGACATGTTGCCCCACGGTCTCTCCAATGACGAAATTCAAGGTGAAAGTGATTCCTGAAGTGGAGGACAAAGAAATAAAGAAGCTAGACGAAGAAACAAACAGAAGTGATGAGGTGGTAATGTCGTAAAGGAAGGTGCCATATGTTGGTGTTTTTGGTGAGTGAACAATGCTTATATCGCCTATATTATTGTGTAAAAACCAATATAGTCTTGTACTACACATAAATTCGTACCGTATAAATAAATAAATATGTAATTTATAGTGGCTTGAATTAGTTAACCCTCCCACAGTTTGTTTTCTTTGAAGCCAGGTACCCTGAGAGAGAAGGAAAAGGTAAGGATGACCATCAGCTGTAGCAACATTTATAAGCTCAGGAGGGCAATTTCTCTGTGAATTTTCGATGTTTCTCACCAAAAGCGGAGGTTTGAGCCCCCCAAAAAAGACAAGTTGAAAATCGATCAGGTTCTGAGGGTGGGTTGGGTAAAAAAGTGGTCAGGACTGGGCGGGTAAAAAAAAAAAAAAAAAAAAAAAAGTACTCTCCTAATTTTGGCAATGTTCTGCAGTCTTTCAGCAGCATTTAGATATTAAAAGACACATGGAAATATCCAGTGTAATGCTAGATACTAACAATGCATTAATAACAAAAATCCACAAATATCCTACCTCTAATGTACAGTGCCCCTCCTAATTTCGGCAGTGTTCTCTGGTCTTTCAGTTGTATTTAGACATCCAAACACACACAGGAATGTCCAATGTACTGCTAGAGACTAAGAAAGCAATGCATAAACAACAAAGTCCACAAAAAAATCAATGAAGATGATGGCTGCAGTATTTTTAACCTTCTGGGGAATTCAAAAAGTTTCTAAGCCAGTAAGAGTAACGACTGACTCCGTGGCACAAAGAAAAACATTTCTTTCAATTTCAATACGCTCCCCAGAAATTGGTTATATTGGTATAAATTGTATACCATCATCTTTGCTAGTGTTTATACTATAAGATAAGCTAATAAAAATATACAAAACTGATATGTATAAGTACAAAAAACCAGTAAGAATAAACTTGTTGGAAAGTAAAAAATACCTTTAAATAAATTCCAAACATCCTAGAGCAAAATTTTGACTGCACCGTGCAAAAGCTAAGCATATGTCTAGATGCAGAATTTCGTGAGCTTTCTCGTGGTCTTTTAGAATTCTGATACAACCAGTAGTATTTGAACAAATAGCAAAAAAATAAAAAACTCACACAGATATGGTGGGCAACGCATGGGTGGGGGAGGACCGAAAGAGAGGAAGGGGAGTAAGCCGGGCAGCGGTGAGCATGAGGACGGATGGAGAAGGGATGTGGGGAGAGGGGGAAGTGAGGGATGCCACAGGACTTTCATCATGCAGTAAGGAGGCAGATGGGTGCCTTTGTTCTGCTGGTGGGTTAGGCTCTGTGTTACTCCTCTGAGGGCAGTATGTTCCCATTGATCCAGCCAGCCAAGGAACTTTCACCATTCAGTAAGGACCCGGACAGCCATTTTAGCTCAGCTTGTGGGTTATGCTTTGTTTTCCTCGTGCACTTCCGGAAAGTTACTGGTGATCGGGGTGGACGGGGGATTTCAACCATACGGTAGGGATTCGTACAGCCATTCTCGCTCAGCTTGTTGGTCATGGTCTATTACCTGCTGGACAGAGAGCCGGTGAGCCATGGAACAGACTTTTTTGACTTTGTAGACCAGATGGCTGCCGAAGCCGGAACTTTTTTTGTCCGGCTATGGACAAATAAAACCAAATTCGGTTATAACAGAGAGAAGGCCTAATAAATGGATACAGAGCATGAAAGGATACAGGCCGTCCAGATAATCGAGAGATTGCTTTATACACTTTTAAGGAAGTATACAGTATTCTTATCTCTGATGATGTTCGACTTTTAAGGAAGTACTGTATATTCTTATCTCTGATGATGTTCGACAGCAATGCAAAGGGTTTTCAAGCAATCATATAAAATACTGTAATCAGATTGTGACTGTATGGGCTGTTATTTGGAGACAAAAGTCATTCATGGAATTCACTGCTTGCAAGGATGCTTATAACGTACTAGGAACCCCTGCAAGTATGGAAAGATCACTGTATATTCAGCTGTCTCACGTTTTTGCTATTCCAGACAGAGAAGCCTATGAAAGGGAGCTGACAAACAAGCTAAATCTACAACACATGTACTGGTACACAGATATTTAATATCAATGTACAATACAATGATTCATGACTGAGTTGATCAATTGCACACATAATTTTATTAAGCATTTTAGTTAACACAATGAATACAGTCAGTACCAGTAATTATACAAAGTACAGAACCACTATTCAAAAGAAACAAGCTTTTTTTTTCTTTCTTTTTTTCTTTTTAAGTCCATGTACCTAAAGGCATCCTCCATTCATAAGATATTTGTAACAACTGGATTTAAATAAAAGTGGATAAAGTGTTTGTAAGAAGCAGCTCCCAGGAAGTGAATTCCAGAGTGTAGCAGTTCTTGGGATAAATGAATTTTGATAAGCAGAGGTTCTGCATTGCAGGGGAGAAAGTGCAAGTTCATGGGCACTCCCAGCTGCCCGAGTACTTTGGGAGAAAATGTGAAGGGGAGGCACAACTGAAGCAAGTTTCTCAGAGCACTTACGGTAAAAATTTTGGTAAAACAATGATAAAGATGCAACATCTTTACGTACTGATAATGGGGGAAGGTCCTGCATAATAGCAGGACTATTGATTCATCTAATGGCTTTATTTTGACTTTTGTCCAACTGCCTCAGTGCAACTGCTCCACATCCACGCCACAGTGGTGAACAGTATTCAATCTAAGAACGCACATGACTTTTGTACACTGTGGCCAACTGCTGGTCAATGAAGAATTCACAAACTCTGTACAGAAGTCCCAATTTTTTTGAAGCATTTTTAGCAAGGGATTTAACATTCTTGAAACCCCCTACCCCCCCTGGGGGTAGGGGGTTTCAAGAATTCTCCCCCAGTATCCCTGCTTGTCGTAAGAGGCGACTGAAAGGGTTGGTGGTGGGTTAGTGCCCCACCCCGTAAAAACAACTAACTTGTAGGAGGAGGCTGTAGCACGGGCCGAACAGGGTAGTACTCCCGAGGGGAATGGAATGCTGGTGATAGGGAGAGCTGGAGCTCCTTTCACTAGCTACCTAATCATCCGCACTTGCTGACCTTTTCAGTGTGACAGTAACATGGAGAGTAGACCAGCATACTCTCCCAATCATTTCCTCTAACTATCCTATGCACTACACCACATGCGCTTTACATATCACACAACGTACCCCACTACGTTACAGGGGTTGACGCCAGCAAGGGCATGCGGCCAGAAAACTTTGCCCCCACTACCTAGTGGCGGACTTTCGGGGGGAGGCTTGACAGGGGTTCCGCCGGCATAGATCACGGGTCCGGGGCAAGATGGGGCTCGAACCTGTGCTAGAGGGTACAGGGCATTGCGGTTCCCAGGCTGCCGCTTCCGCTCAATAGAGATGGGCCCGAACCTGGGAGTAGCGCCCCAGGAGGCTGCCCTATCAGTGGGTGTATAATGGCGGGGCAGTTGCAGTGCCAAGGCGCGCTTGGAGGGTGTCCCTGCAGGTGTCCTGGCAGGGTGCCCCGAGGCCACTACCACAGCCACTAGTAAGCTGGTGGGCTAGGGGTCCCAGATCCATTGCCTGGACCTAGGACTGTGCAGTGGGCTGGGCCTTTGGAATGTTTACCCCCCTTTATCTTACCAACTATGACTAAGTACAAAAGAAATCAAAGCAAGCCTGAGGACAGCAAATCCCCCAGGGGGTTTAGGGTGGGCTCATGGAATGTGGGAAGTTTGAGGGGAAGGGCGGGGGAAGTTGTTGAGGCATTTAGTAGGAGGTGGGTGGATGTGGCTTGTTTGCAGGAAGTCCGGTACAGGGGTGGATCAGCCAGAAAGATTGCTGGGAACGATTGCTACTATAAGCTGTTTTGGCAGGGGGGAACTGACGGATATGGGGGTGTAGGTGTGTTGGTTGCGGAGAAATGGGTGGAGTATGTCATGAATGTCATGAGAGTAAGTGATAGGATAATAGTAGTGAAAATTTTGATCGGACGGGTGATTGTTTCAGTTATATCAGCATATGCTCCGCAGGTAGGATTGGATGACGCAGAGAAGGATAGATTTTGGGATGATTTAATACGTGTAGCAAGTGGTATGGGTGATGATGAGGTAGTGGTTCTGGGAGGGGATTTAAATGGTCATGTTGGTGAAGCAGCTCAAGGTTATGAAGGAGTCCATGGAGGATGTGCATATGGTGTGAGGAATGCGGAAGGGGAAAGAATACTCGAGTTTGGGGAGGCTATGGACATGATTGTGTGCAACACACATTTTAGAAAAAGAGTGAGTAGATTGATTACGTACGAGTCCGGGGGAAATAGTAGCCAGATAGATTATTTTCTGGTCAGGAGGGTTGATAGGAGATTAGTGAGGGATGTTAAAGTTATAGGAAGCGAGGAGTGTGTGCAGCAGCACAAACTGTTGATTTGTGACATGGTGCTTAAGGAACGAATGATGAGAAGGAGGACATATGTACCTAGGAGGAAAATATGGAAGCTGGGAAACCAATCAGTAAGGGATGCCTTTTATAGTGAGATGAGGAGAGTGGTGGCTGAACAGGAAGCCGTAGATAGAGACGTTAATGAACAGTATAGAGCCCTTAAGAACAGCCTCTTGAGAGTTACTGATGCAGTGTGCGGTTGGACAGGGGGCCCACCAAGACATAAAGTGACTTGGTGGTGGGATGAGGGTGTAGAAGCTGCAGTTAAGGAGAAAAGAAGGCTTTTTCGGGAATGGAAGACTGGTGGTAACAGGGAGGAGTACTTGGCTGCCAAGCGCAGGGCTAGAAGAGAGGTATACAGGGCGAAGTCTGAGTCACAGAGACTTTTACTTGATAATCTAAATCATGAAGGAAGGAAAAATATGGTTTCTAGGGTGGCAAATCAGATGAAGAGAGATAATCAGGACATTGTAGGCGAGCAGTGTGTGAAGAATGATGAAGGAAGGGTAGTGGTGAACAGTGAGGATATTAAAGATGCATGGAGAGAGCATTATAGCCGGTTGTTGAATCAGGAGTTTGATTGGGATAGGGAAGGTTTGGAGCCAGCTGATCCGGTGTTTGGGCCTTGGCCTTTGATTGACGCTGCTACTGTGAGTGAGGCAATAGGCAGGATGCGGGTGGGGAAGGCGGCAGGTGTGTCTGGGTTGACTGCCGAAATGTTGAAGGCCTCAGGAGATATTGGGGTGAGGTTAGTCACTGACCTGATAAATATGATTATATATGAGTGTGAGGTCCCAGATGATTGGCTGAAGAGTGTAATTGTAAATGTGTACAAAGGGAAGGGTGATGCCCTGGAAAGGGGAAATTACAGAGGTATAAAGCTCTTAGATCAGATAATGAAAGTAATGGAGAGAGTTCTAGAAGGTATGATTTGAGAAAGAGTGAATATCAATGAGATGCAGTTCAGGTTTATGCCAGGCAGGGGGACCACTGATGCCATATTCATTGTTCGACAGCTTCTGGAAAAATATATTGGAAAGAAAAGGGAATTGTATTTTGTTTTTGTTGATTTGGAAAAGGCCTTTGACAGAGTCCCTAGAGAGGTGGTGAAGTGGGCAATGAGAAAGCTGGGGTTGGAAGAGTGGCTGGTTAGGGTGGTTATGGCCATGTACGTGGGTGCTCGCACCCAGGTAAGAGTGAATGGAGTTTTGAGTGATGAGTTTCCCGTGAATGTTGGTGTGCATCAGGGGTCAGTTTTGAGTCCCTTGTTGTTTCTCATGGTGCTCGAAGCCCTCTCACGTGACTTCAAAGATGGACTCCCATGGGAGATGTTGTATGCTGATGATTTGGTGTTGATTGCTGAGAATGAAGGGGAGGCTGAGGAAAGATTTAAGAAGTGGAGAGATGGTATGGGATACAAGGGCTTAAGGGTAAATGCAGATAAAACAAAAGTGATGATATCTAGGGTTGGTGGCGGTACAATCAGAGGAGAGGGAGAGTGGCCATGTGCAGTTTGCCACACGGGTGTGGGAAGTAATTCCATCTTGTGCAGTGTTTGTGATAGATGGGTGCACAAGAGATGTAGTGGTATTAGAGGTAGACTGCGAGATAATGCTGATTTCATGTGTGCGGTGTGTTGGGGAGAGCAGGTGGAGATTGTTAGCCGTGAGAGGGTTGAATTTGCAGGTAAGTCTCTTGAGTGTGTGGAGGAGTTTTGTTATCTGGGAGACATGTTATGTGCCGGAGGTGGGGCTGGAGTTAGCTCGGTTGCTAGAGTGAGAAGTGGTTGGAAGAAGTTCAGGGAGCTGTTGCCTCTCCTGACATTGAGAGGACTCTCCTTACGTGCTAAGGGGTCTTTGTATGCAACATGTGTTAGGAGTGTGATGCTGTATGGTAGTGAGACCTGGGCAGTAAAGGAAGAGGATATTCGCAGGTTTAAACGTACAGAAATGACAATGATTAGGTGGATGTGCAGTGCGTCCCTGCGTGCAAGGCCTGGGGGGGCTGGGTTTACGATAGAAGAGTTGAGAGGTAGGATGGGACTGGAGTGTATTGGTGTTGTGATGAGGAGAGGTAGGCTGAGGTGGTTTGGACATGTGGAGAGGATGGGGGATGATAATTGGGTACAGAGGGTGAGAAGTGTTAATATTGGGGGAGGGGTTGGGAGGGGTAGACCGAGAAAGACATGGGACGAGGTCATTAAATGTGACTTAAGGGTTACGGGACTGAATAGGGAGGCTGCCAGAGATCGAGCAGCATGGAGAGCCGCCATTAGGTGACCAAGGCCGACACATGCAAGCATGTTGGAGCCTTCAAAAACGAAAACGACGAAAACGACGACGATGTCAAGCTTAGCTTGGTGTTTAGTGTGACACCTAGGATATCAATTACAGTGGATATGGGAATACTGACATCATTTAAAATTATGTGGGAGTCTGAGGGATTCTTTCTGTTGGAGAAATTCATGTATTTAGTTTTCTGAGCAATAAATGAGACCAGATTTGTTTGTCCTCACTGATTAACCCCTTCGCGTATGATGACTCATAACAAGATAAAATGGTGTTAGTCTGAAGAGGAACCAATGACGCACTATAACCCACCTGTCAGTGCTGGTCTGAAGGGATGCCGATTAGGCAATTCTGGACAAAACTATTCACCAAAAATTATGTTTTAGCATGAAATGCGTCAATAATTGGTGCGTCATAGGGGAGGGTGTCTATTTCCAGGCCAACACTCTCAAATAATCAGCATTCTCTTGGTTTTGAGTTTGGTTTGGGGAAGAGGGGGAGATTTTTGGCGATTTACTCAAAAATTATTGGTTATATCAGAATTCCAACAACACCACGTGAAAGCTCATGAAATTCTGCATCTACATATACAGTATGCTTAGCTCTTACATTATGTTGGCAAAATTTTGTGCTAGAGTGTAGGGCAGTTACTTTCACTGTTGAATGGTATTCTCATCTCATTTTGTTACTTTCACAGTACTTGTACTCAACAATTTTGTATGATTTTATTAGCTTATTGTATAGTATAAACATCAGGGAAGATGATGGTATACAATTTATACCATTATAACCAATTTCTGGGACAAATAAAATACATGAGAATGTTTTCCTTTGTGTGTGTGTCCAGCCTCCCCTCGTGGCATTTTCTCTGATCATGTCATACACACTTAATGAAAACTTACGAAACTTTAGAAAGGTCCTGGTTCAAAGAAATTGCTGCGTTTATTTGGGAATTTATATCAGACTGTGTAAAGGAGGTACTTAATGTGAAATAACTATGAAGTGTTGAGTCATCAGCATGAGAGTGTATTGGGTTTATATAAAAGAGAAAGAGGGTGGGGCCAAAACTGATCCCTGAGGGACACCAGCATTCATGGAATGAAACTGGAAATAAATTGCATCTACCATGACCTGTATTCATCTATCATGTAGGTAAGAAATTAGAGGAACCAGTAATGCAAGGCCATAGTGTGACAGACAATATGGCCCAGTGCCATACTCTGTCGAATGCTTTTGAAATATCAAGCGCTATTGTGTGTGTTTCACCATGTTGGCCTATCGTTTTGTTAACCTGATGAGTAAGAAACCAGAGAATGTCTACAGTTGAATGTTCTTGTCTAAATCCACACTGCCGATCACTGATTAATTTGTTGATTTCTAGGTCCTTGACTACGTGTTTGTTTATTCGTCTTTCAAAAACTTTACCAAGAATGGTTTTATAACAATAGGTATATAGTTTGATGGATCAGAAGTGGCTCCCTTTTTAGGAACAGGATGGATATTTGCTTCTTTCCAAGAGGCTGGAAACCTTGAGATACAGATGCATAAGTGGAAAAAATTTGCTGATACAGGGGCCAACACTCAGCAGCAATTTTTAAGTACTGTGAACTTGGTAGAATACTTAATTTCCTGGCAACTACAGTTTACTACACCATGTGGTTAAGATGTTATATTAATACCTTCCAGGTTCAACTACTGTATCCTTTAACCTTGCTTTATCAGCCTAACCAGGGAGACACTGAGCCTGATAAAAACACCAGTCTGATACCAGTGACTCTCACTATATCAAACATATTTTTGGGTATGCAGTACAGTCATAACTCACTATACGATGGAGTTACATCAAGTGAAAAACTATCACATAACGAATTATCAAATAACGGGATCGATATACAGTAATTCCTCCAATATCTGTTGTAATAGAGCCAAAGGCATGTCCGAATATTGGTTTTGTCCGGATATTGGTCCTGAAGCTCCAGCACTGGTTTTTCATGACCCTAACCTAACCTAACCTAAATCAGAAAACTACCTTCGTACCTCCCTACTGGACATGCATAGCACTTATTTAGGTCCCTTTTCACATAAATAATGCACACATAGCATGAATTTATTGAATTTTAACCAAAAAATGATGATTTAGAGGTGAGTGAGTCATATGAACTCAGAACTTGCCAGCATAGTATAAGTAAGTATCGGACATGGAAATCATCTTTTCTCACATTTTATGCACTAAATTATTGGATACAAAGCATCAGATACAGTAAATGTTAATTGCTACCAGAAAAAATGGTTAGGTTAGGTTAGGTTAGGTTTGATTAGGTTAGGTTAGGTTATGACCGGACATGAAATTCACTGCTTCAACCTTTTTCATAGCTGGTGCACTTAATAACCATGCATGAAAGAATTAAATTAAAAGCAGGAAATTATGATTAACACAATGTTAGGTTAGGTTAGGTTAGGTTAGGACCGGACATGAAATTCACTGCTTCAACCTTTTTTCTAGCTGTTTTACTTAAGAACCATGCATGGAAAAATTAAATAGCAAGCAGGAAATTATGATTAACATTTAGGGTAATTTTTTAACACATGAACAGCATGATGAAAACAGGTTAGGCATGAAAATCTTTATGGTAACCATTGGTTAGGTTAGGTTAGGACCTGACATGAAATTCACATCTTCCACCTTTTTCTAGCTGTTTTACTTAAGAACCATGCATGGGAAAATTAAATTGCAAGCAGGAAATTATGATTAACATTAAGGGTAATTTCTTAACACATTAACAGCATGATGAAAACAGGTTAGGCATGAAAATCTTTATGGTAACCATAGGCTAGGTTAGGTTAGGACCAGACATGAAATTCACATCTTCCACCTTTTTCTAGCTGTTTTACTTAAGAACCATGCATGGAAAAATTAAACTGCAAGCAGGAAATTATGATTAACATTTAGGGTAATTTCTTAACACATTAACAGCATGATGAAAACTGGTTAGGCATGAAAATCTTTATGGTAACCATAGGTTAGGTTAGGTTAGGACCGGACATGAAATTCACATCTTCCACCTTTTTTCTAGCTGTTTTACTTAAGAACCATGCATGGAAAAATTAAATTGCAAGCAGGAAATTATGATTAACATTTTTGGTAATCTTTTAACACATTTACAGCATGATGAAAACAGGTTAGGCATGAAGTAAGGGTACTTACGAACAAGAAACTGCCATCCTGATGTAATAACCCACTCTATCATCTCAGACTCTGACAGGAAGACCTTGCACCTGACACACCTTTCCAATTAAGAAACACCAGCACTTTCCACAATGTTTTTTTTTTTCATAACTGGAATCACATCACTTCACTGCACTGTACATAACAGTAAATTCCATCATCACACACATGATGAAGAAGGTGAAGAGCAGTATCAAGCACTGTAGGAGGTAGGGTATCACCACAAAAGCAATCACTTCGGCCGCCATTGTCGGAGGTGTTCATGAGGCAGTAACTGAATGGGTAATGGCGACCGACAGACAGATGCCACGAGTGTAAACATAGCCGATCGGCGCGGCGGGAAATTCAAACTGACGCGGTCCCCAAAAATCGAAAAAAAAAAAGATTTTTTCCGAATTCTTTGGCATTTTGGGGGTTGGGCAGCCCAGAATATCCGAATAGTGAGTATATCCAAGTATTGGATGTCCGAATATTAGAGGGATTACTGTAACATGGGTTCACTGCCGATAGGGAGGTGTGCTCTTGATCTCAAAACCTAAAAGTCGCCTCCCCCCTAAAAAAAAAAAAAAAAAAAAATGAAACTCTGCCACCTACCTGAAGTATACCCTAGGCCAGGTTAAGCTGTCACCAAGGGTCCTCACTCCAAGCTGGGGGACAGCTGGGTCATCTGGATGATCACTTCACATTAGGAGGTGAAGAATGACGGGGCAAGTGATGCAGTGAGGCCAAGGGAGAGTAATGTGATCAGGCCGATGGACAACAATGTGATAAGGCTGATGGATAACGATGCAGTAAGGCCAATGGAGAGTAATGCGATAAGGCCAATGGAGAGTGTAGCAATATGGGCAAGGGTGCACGTGGTGGTGTGGCAGCATGGCATGCAGGTGTGCCTAGCGGTGATGACAATGAGACGGATATGACAGGGGCAGGTGATACAGGACGTTGCATTTGCACACCATTCATTGATGACCTTGGGTCTTCCTCGGCGCTGCTGACAGGGAAGACGGAGGTGACTGTGGTCTCCCATGCTGCCTTTCTCCTAGTTGGGGCCAACTGTATGCCTTCAGGTGTCATTCATTACCATGGGCTGACGTGTCACTCCTCACCAGGTTCAGGTTTAGTCCTGAATGAATGCAATTCCCTTGTTCATTATCAAAAAGAACTCCTTCAAGGTCTTTATGTCATGAATACAAAGGTGTCCATCCTTGTCACCTTCCTGTTCCTCCACCACCCATTCCCCTAGCTCAATGAACTCCTTGGTGGACCATTGCTCAGTGTGGCTGTCCAGGGCCATTGCACATTTTCTTCGCCGACCTTCTCATATCCCACTTCATGCAATCAGTTGAGGATATCATGACACATGTTCTCCACTGCCAGGAACCCTGTGAAAGAGTGCACACACTTCAGCCATATTTTATGCCAGAAAGCATTCAGTATGCTCAGCTACATCTCTTTCCACTCCACCATGATGCTGCCGACGATGTGTTTGATGTAATTTTCCAGAACATAACACTGTGTCACTCATCCCAAAATCACTCGCCCTCACAATTTACTCCATGGTGTGGCAGAGGCAGTAGGTCCTGAATGTTGCAATGACATGCTAATCCATGGGCTGCAGCAATGATGTTGTGCTGAGGGGCAGAAGATCTATCTGTCTATCTACCTATCTACTGCCAGACGCCTTAATTCCGTAGGGATGGCCATAAACAAATCGCCGCCATGTCACCCTGTCCCCTACCATTTTACAGCCCTGCTCCCAGCTCACATCCCTTCTCTGATATACCTCTCCACTCCATCCTTCCATCTCATCCTTGGCCCCTCCTCCCTCTCCCCCACTGTACCTCATTCACATACACTTTCCTCATCAGTCTCTCACTCTCCATCCTCTCCATATCGCCAAACCACCTCAATGTATTACTCATAATGCTTTCTATCACATCCACATCCACATCACAATGCTCCTTCACTTCCTCATTTGTCAGTCTGTCTCCCCATGTGACTCCACATGCTCCTCTCAAATACCTCATTTCCACTGTTCTCACTCTTGACTTGTTTCCCTCCAACAAGGTCCAAGCATCACTTTCATACATTAGAACTGGTATCACAATACTGTCATGCAGCGACCTTTTTACTTCTGTGCTCACTTCCCTGTTTCTTATCACTGCTTTCAAAGAACCACAACCTTCTTTCCCTTGTTGTACCCATTCAAGCACTTCACCCTCTAAACTTCCATCCTTACTCATCACACTACCCAAGTGCTTAAATCATACACATTTTTCATTTCCTCCTCATCCAACCTCACTGTACATTCAGTGACTCCATTTTACTCGACGACCATAACTTTACTCTTCCCTACACTCACCTTTAGATTCTGTTTCTTACATGCTCTCAAAAACTCATTCACCAAGTATTGCAGCTCTCCTTTGTCTTCACTTAACAACACAGTATCATCTGCAAACAACAGTACAGGGAATTTCCAAACACTGCCCTCCCTCATTAGGGTCGCCCCAACATCCACTGCCCTAACTTGTATCTCTTTATTACCCCATCCATATCTAGACTGAACAGCCATGGAGACATAACACATCCCTATTTGAATCCAACCTTCAAACAGAAAAATTCACTCAGTTTGCTGTTCATATGCACTGCGGCCTTAGTATCCTCATGTACAGTATACTCTTCATGGCATTCAGCAAATTCCCATTTACTCCATATATTCTTAATATTTTCTGCATTTCTTGTCTATCCACCCTGTCATATGCTTCCTCCAAATCCATGAGGGTCACATACGGCTTCTTTCCCATCTCTAGAAACTTTTCCACTAAAGACCTAAGAATGAATATCTGATCTACACAACCTCTTCCTTTCCTAAAACCTCCCTGATCTTCTCCAACTAATTCCTCTATTATTTCCCTAGCTCTGTGAATATGTATCCTACCATATACAGTAGACACGGAAAGTATTGACATTTTTTTGCCGACATCATTCTTCTTCGCGTTAAGTGAAATAGGGTCAGTACTACCCTCCCCTGTGATGCGAAATGAGCTGACGCTTTTTCAACGAGAGCTGGCAACCCTGCTTGATAGGTTTGGCACCACAGGAGCAGGCTCAGTAATGTTTAGGCAGCCACAGGAGGAGGATTGTCTCTGTGTGTGATGCACCATGAGGGCATGTTTTGACTCAAATAACACAGTTATTTGGTTACCTACCAC
>JAGKTI010021469.1:0-15737 GCA_018397915.1 Birgus latro | reverse complement strand
CAGGTTGTGTGTGTGTGTGTGTGTGTGTGTGTGTGTGTGTGTGTGTGTGTGTGTGTGTGTGTGTGTGTGTGTGTGTGTGTGTGTGTGTGTGTGTGTGTGTGTGTGTGTGTGTGTGTGTGTGTGTGTGTGTGTGTGTGTGTGTGTGTGTGTGTGTGTGTGTGTGTGTGTGTGTGTGTGTGTGTGTGTGTGTGTGTGTGTGTGTGTGTGTGGTAGGGGAGTGTTGTCTATGGTGAGGTGTGGAATGTGACTGTGTTCTGCTGTCCAGTTTGTGAGAAGGGTCACTGTAGATTTTGCTGGGACTATTTTGAGTCTGTTTGTGGTGAACCATTTGTGTAGTGTGGTGAGGTAAGGTTGGAGGATGTGTACGGCTGTGTTTGCGTTTTGGTGTGTGCTTGTAACTGTTATGTCATCTGCATAGGAAGCTATGTATATTTGCTGTGTGTGGGGTGTGGGTATGTCATGCATGTATAGGCTGAAGAGTGTAGGAGACAAAACACATCCTTGGGGGATGCCATTTGTGAGGTTTATGATGTTCAAGAACTGACCAGCAAATGGTACATGTGCATATCTCCCTGCTAAGTAGTCTGCCAGCCATCTTTTTGTGTTATTGTGCATGTTTGTGTTGAATATTTTGTTTGTGAGGTTGTGGCAGGGGATGGAATCAAAAGCTTTACTAATGCTAGTGCAACAAGGAGTGTTCTATGTGGTGGCCTAGCTGAATTCATGCCATCAAAATCTCTTTGTGTGAGGTCTGTAAAAAGAGTGTTTGTGGAGTGTAGTGGCCTAAAACCATGTTTTGATGGGGCTAGAGGGGTGTGAGGTGTAACTAGTTGTAGTACCAGTCTTTGAGTGACTTTGGAGGCGGTGCAGAGGAGTGTGATGGGGCGGTGTGAGGAAGGTAACAGGGGATGCAGAGGAGTGTGATGGGGCGGTGGGAGGATGGTAACAGGGGATGCAGAGGAGTGTGATGGGGCGGTGTGAGGAAGGTAACGTGGGGTCTTTGTTGGGTTTGGGGATAGTGATGATAATGCCATGCTTCCAGATGTTGGATATTATGTTGTGTGAGTAGCTGTAGTTTGATATGTTGGTGAGTGCTTGTATGCCTTGTGATCCATTGTGTTTAAGGTGTATGTTGCTTATGTTGTCTGGTCCACAGGCAGATGAGTGCTTGAGATTGCTGATGATGTGCCTCGTCTGGTTGTATGTGAAAGTTGCGAAGCTTGGGTCTATGGGGAACTGTCTCTTACGCCATATGATACGTCAGTCGTCATGATGGGGGTTTAGATGGCTGACATGTGAAAAGTGATTGATGAGAGTGTTTGCTTGTTGTTTTTTTGAAGGTATGGTGTGTATTGTTGTGATGGCAGCATGTGATTGTGTAGTGTTGCTGTTGGAGAGTGTGATGCTGTTTAGTGTTTTGTAGAGTTTGCTGGTGTTTGTTTTGTGATCAAGTGTTTGGAGATAATTATTCCAATTTAGTGTTTGCTGTTCTGATATTTTATTGTTTATTTGAGTGTTGAGTTCTTGTATTTGTTGTATGGTGTCACGCGTATGGGGTGTTCGAGAGTGTTGTAGTGTGTCCCGTTGTCTGATGAGGCCTTGAATTTCTGGTGTGAAGTTGGGGTTGTGACTTTTTCTGTTGCCTCTAGGGATGTGTATTTTGTCTGCATTTTGTATAATAGTATTGAAAGTGTGCACAGCAGTGTTGATGTTTGTGATGGATGTACTATTTAATGTTTCAAGGTGTTGTTCTGTTTCAGTTGTGAAGGCCTTCAGTTGGCTCTCTTATAATTAGTGTATGTGTGTGTCTGTGGCCAGCTGGGGTGATTCTGGTTTTGGTAGTGATGATGATTGGGAGGTGGTCAGAGCCCTTGGCTCTGATCACTCTCCAGGATGTTGTGGGGGTGAGGTTTGGGGAGCAGAAGGTGATGTCTGGGGATGATGGGAGGAAGAGGGCTTGGTGTGAGATATGGGTATGATGATTGGGGTGATTGAGTATGTAAGGTGATCTGTCTGGATTTGTAGTGCCAGCCCTTTGTCTTTGTCAGGGTTGTTGACATACCAGGCTGACGCCTTGGCGTTGAAATCACCACCCAGGATGATGTTGGGTATGTAAGTGATGTGGTGTATTTGTGGAGAGTAATTGTGTGGTACTGTGGGGGATGATTGGGGGGGAATGTATATATGTTGGCAATTGTTGTGTGTGATTTGTTACCTGTGCTTATTTTAATTGATTGTATTTCTGCCATAGTGTCATGTGGGGGGAGAAGTGAATTTGTGTGTGCACTGGTATCTGAAAAGTTGATGGGTTTGTGTACCAGGGTGATGAGTCCACCGCCACCGTCATTGGCCCAGTCTTGTCTGATTGTGGTGAAATTATGAAATGTGGGTGTTTTTTGTGTTGTGCGTGTAGTTTTGTTTCTTGTAAAATGGCAATGTGTATGTTGTGTTGTTTGATGAATTGTGTGAGTTTTTGTTTTTTGTGTTTATGCCATTTATGTTTAGTTGGAGAGTGTTTATGTTATGTGTGCGGTGTGTGTTGGGTGCTGCAGCACGGAGGGGAGGTGGTGGTGAGGGTGGAGGGAAAGGGGTAGGAGAAGGTTGTGGTGGAGGTAAGGGTTGGAGTGGATTAGTTTGGGGTGGGATAGGAGGGGTTAGGGGATTGGATGGTGTGGGAAGGATTGGTGGGTTAGGCTGAGGAGGTGTGGGGGAAGTAGGAGTAGGGTTGGTGAGGGGGTTAGTGGGTGGGGAGAAGGAACATAAGGAGCAGGTCCAGGTGTTTGTGTAGTCTTTTTTGGATACAAGTGTTGTGCAGGTGTAATGGGTCCAGTTCTTGCAATAATTGCACTGAACTGAACCCTTTGTCTGTCGACTTGACGTGACAGGTTTGGAGCATGTTGGACATGTGTATTTGTTGGGGGGTCCTGGATTGCTGTCAATGTCCCCGCCGAGAAGTCGTCGTCAAGAAATGACCACAGGGGAGTCATTTCTCAGTGTAGAAATAACGGTGTTGTTGTGTGCGATGTGTGGAGAGATGTGGTACTTGCCCGGGTGACCGAAGCCACTCCCAGGCCCCCATGCTGTCCTCCTCTTCTCCTCGACCGCCTCTGGGGGGTAGACCCACGGCGAAGATGCCACCGCTCCAGGTCCTCAGCTCGTCATAATTCACAGTGCTTGGCTTTCAGTCAGTCAGAGTGCTTATGGGTGACATTGAATAAGTTACAAAGTGACTGAAACTAAGGAATGTTTGGGTAGGTCAAAGACTGTTAGGTTGTATTGAAATTACCATATACTGTACCGGTATATTTTTTTGCTGGTGCAACGAAGTACTGAATCGGCACTTTTAATTGGAAAGTATTCTAATTTTTATCACCATATAGAATTCTACATGCCACATTAGCTGAAATTCAGTCAATAATTTGTGTTTAATTCAATTTTTATTAAAGAATAAGGATTCAGAGCCAGAACTGACTACAGTAGATTTAGTCAAAACATTTCACCTTTAGCTCAACATTTTGCCTTGACAGACATCTGTTTTGTATAAATATTGATTTACAATGTCTCTCTATCTGTCTATTGCCAGATGCCTCAATCTTGTAAGGGGTGGCCACAAACAAATCACCTCCACGTTGCCCTGTCCCCCGCCATTTCACTGCCCTCCCTTCAACTAACACAATGTAAATACCGGTACATTTATTTTCACTGTAAATCAGTGTTTTTGCAAAGCAGATGTCCCCGGATTGACTCTATCGGATACGTTTATGTGAAGCTACAAAAGGTGGAGAATGTTTTTGGCATATCTGATTGAGCCGGGATTCTGGGGCCTTGAATGATGAGTGAATGGAAGCGTGACCCATCGGATTGGGCAAATTTGGGCTGTCTGGACGTTGCTACTCCTCACCCTGCCCTAATATGGGAAAGGAGGTCCGGATGATGATGATGATGATGATGATGATAAGTCTGTCAAGGCATGTTGGCGATCTGAAGGGGAAATACCTATCCAAATCCAGATTTTTTATGAACAGTTAAATTAGGAAAAAAATGTTACTGGGTTTCAGATAATTAGGTGCGTGTGTACGTATGTGGTGATAAAAATTATAAATATTTTCCAGTCAGAAGTGTCAGTTTGGTAAATGACCACGGATTCAGTATTTTGTCACACCCCTTTTTTTTTATTTCCATCTCTCTATTGCCAGATGCCTTAATCCCATAAGGGGTGGCCACAAACAAGTTGCCTCCATGTCGTCCTGCCCCCGCCACTGCTCCCCTCTCCCCAGCTCACACCCCCCTCTCTCATATACCGGTATTTAACTTGGTCATTCTCATTGTTTGTCTGGAGATTCCCTAAGTGGAAGCATGGCATTATTTTTATTTATGTACAGTATAATTATACTATGTAACGAGGAGTTTGTATGTGGATGAGGTGCAGGAGGAGGGAAAAGGAAGGGGGAGACCAAGGATGAGATAGAAGGCTGGATTGGAGAGATATATGAGAGGGGAGATGTTTTTATTTTTTTTCATGGAAGGAAGAAAGAACCAAAGGCCAAGAGCCCACAAAGTGCTCCTTCAAAAAAAAAAAAAAAAGAGAGAGCCAAATTCCAGATCCGTTCATTTCGAGGTGCCTGGACACACAGCGTTTGAAAGACGAGATCATAGGAAGTAGGAAATACAGACAGAGAGAGACAGTTCCAGAGTTGACCTGTTGCATAAATAAAGGACTGGAAGTAATGGTTAACTCTTGCATTTGAGAGTTGGACAGAAAGGAGATAAGAGTTTGTTGCTAGACGGGTGCAATGCTCCCGTCGTAGTGGTGGAGGGATGCAAGCAGACAGTTCAGAGGAGCAGTGACCATTGAAGTAGTGATAGAAAAGGGATAAAGGGGGAAGGGCAGCAAAAATTGCAGGGGACAGGGCAACGTGGAGGCATCATTTATGTGACCACCCCTTACGGGATTAAGGTGTCTGACTATAGACAGATAAATAGACAGAGAGAGAGATAGATAATAATTAATTTCCACCTAACCTTCAGATATCACTGCGTTGTCCAGTGCCGAGCAGAAGGCAGTAGCGAACAGCCATGTGGGTTTTATACATATGACCTGGGCAGCACTGGCGGGTCCTGCCACAACAAGCACCGCATGAAACCACACTTCTACTGTCCAGCAGCACTAGCACCCTTATATTGCAGGCAAGTGGAGTTATATAGGATCAGTGTCATTGTCAACACCATCTTTGTCATCATAAGCATCAGCATCATCAGCATCAGCATCAGTCAGCACCACTAGTACCCTTATATTGCAGGCAAGTGGAGTTATATAGGATCATTGTCATTGTCAACACCATCTTTGTCATCATAAGCATCAGTATCATCAGCATCAGCATCAGCATCAGCATTGGTATCATCAGCAGCAGCATTATCATCATCATCATCATAAACATCAGTATCATCGTCATAAACATCATCATCATCATTATCATCACCATTATCATCATTTTCATTGTATAAAACATAAGGTGTTAGGGTGAATAAACTTACCAAAGACTAGGCAGAGAAAGCTCATGTGGTTCAGTGGCATAGGTGCTATTGCACTACACCTTTGCCTCTGCCTGACTCATGCTCCATCCCTTGTCGAGTTTTCTGATAATCATCCGCTTCTTTTCAAGGGATAGGACATCTGGTGTGCGTGGCAGGTGGAGGTGCCATTGAAACACATGCCAACAGTGAAAGAGGTTGATTACAGTTTTCATCAGGTACTGAAGTTACAGTATTTGGAGGGTTTAATAAATGACCATAGGTGTTGGCAGTGAGATGTGAGTGTGGGTAATTGGGATAAAAAAAATGAGGCATAGTGTGGTGGTTTCCTCTTCTAGAAGTCTTACAGAATTGCAATGTAATTGAATATCATAGTTATGATAGAGAAATTGTTGAGAGCAGAACAATATTTTCAGATATGGCATAAAAGATAAACCAGGCCATAATGAGTTTTTTTGGATGTCATTTTATCATAGGTGCTATGGACAAAGTCTCAGGTAATAGTCGGGGATGCTCACCATCCACTCACTCGATTTAGTGCTGCTCTCGGGTGTCTGCCTTTTCCTATCCTCCCCCCATTCCTTCCTTCCTCTTCTGTTTTTCGTTCCTTCATTCTTTCCTCTTCCTTCTGTCTATGGATGACTCTACACTGAGTGACAAGGGAAGTGGTTTCCTGTACAGATTATGGCATCTGGTGGTTTAGTGGGTAATTAAGGTGCTCTTATCGGATTCAGCCAGTACAGGTTTATATCTAAGGGGTGGTTGGAGTTTATTACTCACGTAATGCCACTCAGGGATGAGTGAGGCTGGTCACTCGCATCTTAAATGTCAGGACCAACTTGCCTAGCTCCGGGCTTCTACACTCCTCTGTGGGGCGACATAGGATTGGCTGATAGATGGTTGGATGGATTTCTCACTTAATTATGTGTGAAAATTTGTCGATTAGTAATTTTTTATGTTTTTGGGGTGTTGCAAATGTTTCTTGGGCAACCACATATTTAAACTGTAACTGCATGGACTTTTGGGAGGGAGAGGGGCAATTATTATTGGTTTTGCAACATGCATTGTAAAGTCTGTAATGTAATCCTGCATATGTTATGGACTGACTGTAACACTATTGCAATAATTACTCATTTTCATGGTAAGCACAAGCACTATACTGTATTAGTTGTTCTGACTTTGTATTTTTATTATTGCTGGTATAGTAGACAAGAAAGCTTGCTTAATGTTGAAGCAGAGCTGGTAAGGAAGCTATCGGTGCTCAGTACAGAGGAAGGCAGTAAAGTGTAAGTTTGGGCTAGGATTTGGGTATGTGTATTGGAGAAGCAGGGTTTACATTCTTGGTGGATTTATGCCATCCAATTGTCCAGTGGAAATTTTATCAAACACGATGTAAATAGTTATATTAGTTGTCACACTGGAAGAGGACTTACTGCCAAAGTAATTATTGCACCAAAGCAAGCCTGAGGACAGCAAATCACCCAGGGGGTTTAGGGTGGGTTCGTGGAATGTGGGAAGTTTGAGAGGAAGAGCAGGGGAAGTTGTTGAGGCATTCAGTAGGAGGTGGGTGGATGTGGCATGTTTGCAGGAAGTCCGGTACGGGGTGGATCAGCCAGAAAGATTGTTGGGAAGGATTGCTACTATAAGTTGTTTTGGCAGGGGGGAACTGACGGATATGGGGGTGTGGGTGTGTTGGTTGCAGAGAAATGGGTGGAATATGTCATGAATGTTATGAGAGTAAGTGATAGGATATTAGTAGTGAAAATTTTGGTTGGGCAGAGGTTGGTTTCAGTTATATCGGCATATGCTCCACAGGTGGGATTGGATGACGCAGAGAAGGATAGATTTTGGGATGATTTAATACGTGTAGTGAGTGGTATGGGTGATGATGATGTAGTGGTTCTGGGAGAGGATTTAAATGGTCATGTGGGTGAAGCATCTCAAGGTTATGAAGGAGTCCATGGAGGATGTGCGTATGGTGTGAGGAATGCGGAAGGGGAAAGAATACTCGAGTTTGGGGAGGCTATGGACATGATTGTGTGCAACACACATTTTAGGAAAAGAATCAGCCGGTTGATTACGTATGAGTCCGGGGGAATTAGTAGTCAGATAGATCATTTTCTGGTAAGGAGGGTTGATAGGAGATTATTGAGGGATGTTAAAGTTATAGGAAGCGAGGAGTGTGTGCAGCAGCACAAACTGTTGATTTGTGACATGGTGCTTAAGGATCGAGTGATGAGAAGGAGGACATATGTACCTAGGAGGAAAATATGGAAGCTGGGAAACCAATCAGTAAGGGATGCCTTTTATAGTGAGATGAGGAGAGTGGTGGCTGAACAGGAAGCCGTAGATAGAGGCGTTAATGAACAGTACAGAGCCCTTAAGAACAACCTCTTGAGAGTTACCGATACAATATGCGGTTGGACATAAAGTAACTTAGTGGTGGGATGAGGGTGTAGAAGCTGCAGTTAAGGAGAAAAGAAGGCTTTTCCGGGAATGGAAGAATGATGGTAACAGGGAGGAGTACTTGGCTGCCAAGCGCAGGGCTAGAAGAGAGGTATACAGGGCGAAGTCTGAGTCACAGAGACTTTTACTTGATAATCTAAATCATGGAGAAAGGAAAAATATGATTTTTAGGGTGGCAAATCAGGTGAAGAGGGATAATCGGGACATTGTAGGTGAGCAGTGTGTGAAGAATGATGATGGAAGGGTGGTGATGAGCAGTGAGGATATTAAAGATGCATGGAGAGAGCATTATAGCCGATTGTTGAATGAGGAGTTTGATTGGGATAGAGAAGGTTTGGAGCCCGCTGACCCAGTGTTTGGCCCTTGGCCTTTGATTGACGCTGCTACTGTGAGTGAGGCAATAGGCAGGATGCGGGTGGGGAAGGCGGCAGGTGTGTCTGGGTTGACTGCCGAAATGTTGAAGGCCTCAGGAGATACTGGTGTGAGGTTAGTCACTGACCTGATAAATAGGATTATGAGTGTGTTGTCCCAGATGATTGGCTGAAGAGTGTAATTGTAAATGTGTACAAGGGAAAGGGTGATGCCCTGGAAAGGGGAAATTACAGAGGTATAAAGCTCTTAGATCAGATAATGAAAGTAATGGAGAGAGTTCTAGAAGGTATGATTAGAGAAAGAGTGAATATCGATGAGATGCAGTTTAGTTTATGCCAGGCAGGGGGACCACTGATGCCATATTCATTGTTCGACAGCTTCAGGAAAAATATATTGGAAAGAAAAGGGAATTGTATTTTGTTTTTGTTGATTTGGAAAAGGCCTTTGACAGAGTCCCTAGAGAGGTGGTGAAGTGGGCAATGAGAAAGCTGGGGTTGGAAGAGTGGCTGGTTAGGGTGGTTATGGCCATGTACATGAGTGCTCGCACCCAGGTAAGAGTGAATGGAGCTTTGAGTGATGAGTTTTCCGTGAATGTTGGTGTGCATCAGGGGTCAGTTTTGAGTCCCTTGTTGTTTATCATGGTGCTTGAAGCCCTCTCACGTGACTTCAGAGATGGACTCCCATGGGAGATGTTGTATGCTGATGATTTGGTGTTGATTGCGGAGAATGAAAAGGAGGCGGAGGAAAGATTTAAGAAGTGGAGAGATGGTATGGGGCACAAGGGCTTGAGGGTGAATGCAGATAAAACAAAAGTGATGATATCTAGGGTTGGTGGCAGTACAATCAGAGAAGAGGGAGAGTGGCCATGTGCAGTTTGCCACAAGGGTGTGGGAAGCAATTCCATCTTGTGTAATGTTTGTGATAAGTGGGTACACAAGAGATGTAGTGGTATTAGAGGTAGACTGCGAGATGATGCTGATTTCATGTGTGCGGCGTGTCGGGGAGAGCAGGTGGAGATTGTTAGGCATGAGAGGGTTGAACTTGCAGGTGAGTCTCTTGAATGTGTGGAGGAGTTTCGTTATTTGGGAGACATGTTATGTGCCGGAGGTGGGGCTGGAGTTAGCTCGGTTGCTAGGGTGAGAAGTGGTTGGAAGAAGTTCAGGGAGCTGTTGTCTCTCCTGACATTGAGAGGACTCTCCTTACATGCTAAGGGGTCTTTGTATGCAGCTTGTGTTAGGAGTGTGATGCTGTTTGGTAGTGAGACCTGGGCAGTAAAGGAAGAGGATATTCGCAGGTTTAAACATACAGAAACCCTGCGTGCAAGGCCTGGGGGGGCTGGGTTTATGATGGAAGAGTTGAGAGGTAGGATGGGACTGGAGTGTATTGGTGTTGTGATGAGGAGATGTAGACTGAGGTGGTTTGGACATGTGGAGAGGATGGGGGATGATAATTGGGTACAGAGGGTGAGAGGTGTTAATATTGGGGGAAGGGTTGGGAGGGGTAGACCGAGAAAGACATGGGACGAGGTCATTAAGTGTGACTTAAGGGTTAAGGGATTGAACAGGGAGGCTGCCAGGGATCGAGCAGCATGGAGAGCCGCCATTAGGTGACCAAGGCTGACGCATGCAAGCATGTTGGAGCCTTCAAAAACGAAAACGAAAACTACGAAAACGATTCATTAGGTCTTAGTCATGTTAAACAGTGACTGCTGATTAAAACACTCAGAAGAACCATCAGTAAACAGTGTACAGTATTGTGCTCACTACTGTACTCTGTTCCAGTGGAGAGAGAATTTGTAGTATTTTACACCAGAAATTGTAGTGTTTGGAGCTTGATAATTTTCTTATGAGAAGATTTTTTTTTTTTTTTGTTAACTGTCTGTTGTGTTAAAAGAGCAAGTTTGATTAATTAGTATTCCAAAAATAAGAAGTTTTGATACAGAATATGTAGGCCTAAGGTGGGTACTGTATTCTTATGAAATCATCATCATCATCTAATCCAGTGTTGTCCCATGAGGAGCGTAGTGGCATGGGGCTAGGCAAGTTGGTCCTGACATTTAAGATGAGTGACCAGCCTCATTCATCCCTGAGTGGCATTATATGAGCAGTAAGCCCCAGCCGTCCCATGGAAAGAGCCATAAAAAAGAATAGTAGGTTATTGTTCATGAAGACAGAGTTTTAGCCTATTCCATTAATAATGTACATTGCCTGATACAGTAAAACCTCGATATAATGGACTTCAGTAGACCGGAATTCGCTTTTATCGGACTCGAGGAGCTACCGGACTAAACTCCTATACTGTATATTATTTAACACATCTGATGTGGACTAAACCTTTTGAACTTTTTGTAATTACTTTAATACTGATCACCGTTATGGCCGTCTAGTGAGTAATGTGTTGATACACTTTGTAAAGAATTGACAGTCTATTGCTTTTTGAAGTGTAGTGTCGTCATATCCTGTACAAGCAGTAATTGTTTATTGTGTTACAGGTACATAAAAGTGCAACTTTGTCCTGCTGGTGCTGCAACATTCACATGTTGTACACACCTCATCAGTAATATGGAGACACCCACCTTTGGAGAGTCTTTTTCTTTTCCTGTGGCACCTGGGAATCTGCCATCTAAAACCTTACAAGGTAATGTTTGAGCTGTAAATGACACCAACATAACATTGGATGAGGAATGTGTGGTAAGTGTTTTAGAGTAACCACAGTGTGGCCCAGCACACATTTATTATCGGCAGTCTGTGCAATATATATACAGTAAAACCCTAATTTTCATTTGTTTGCTATCCAACCATGGAGAGTTCTGGCTCTAACGGCCTTATTATTAAAATATACTGAGCATGCTTCTGGAAAGAAGACTCTCCCTTGCACTAAGGAAAGTCAGACTGTGTTTTTGTTGTTATTAAAACAGCTTGTGATAGGTGGGGGCACTCACCATCCACTTACTCAATGTAGTGCTGCTCTCGGGTGTCTGCCTTTCCCTCTCCTCCATCCTTCTTTCCTTCCATCCTCTTCTGTCTCTTTCCTTCATTCTTTCCTTATCCTTCTGCCTATGGGTGACTTAACACACCCTCTTCTGTCTTTCTTTCCTCCATTCTTTCCTCTTCCTTCTGCCTGTGGGTGACCCTACACTAAGTGACAAGCCAAAAGGTTTCCTGTACACCAGGAAACTATTTACTACACTGGGTGGTAACCATATAACCAGATTTTGGCACCTGGTGGTTTAGTGAGTAATTACAGCATTCCAATTGGATTGAGCCGGTGAAGGTTTATATCCAGGGGGTGGTTGGGGTTTATTGCTCACATGATGCCACTCAGTGATGAATGAGGCTGGTCACTCTCATCTTAAATGTCAGGACCAACTTGCCTAACCCTGGGCTCCTATGCTTCTCATGGGGCAACGTAGGATTGGACGATGAGTGAATGAAATTAGAACAGCTGATCGGACATGTGCTTTCGAGAGATGATTGGTATGCCAGCAGCTACTTTTTGGAGATGTTGGTATGCCTGCATACACGACTGTGTTCGAATTATCTTAAACAAAGTAAAATCCGACCATCAAAATATCTCCAACACCATTATAGTATAAGAGAGCCATTGTTTATGAATATCTCTGCATTTTAAAATAAAGATAGAACAGGTTAGAAGATGCATAAAATGCCGAAAATAAGATATTATGCTGATGAAAGCCACTGGCTCACTTGTAATAATCAGATGATTTGGGTTTGTTTATGTCACTCCTCAAACTGTTTCACGGGATGCCCCGTTCTTAATATATCACCACTGAAGGGTGAAATTACATGCTTAATCTCATCGTGGATAGAAAACAGAAAAAACAACCTTTAATAAGATGACGGATGGAAGGATAATTTCCGTAAAAATGAGGTGGGAGGAGATAAATAACGCCTTGAATGCAGCTGGATTGGGCCCACCAGAATATCCCAGTAAATCAGAAAAATTTGGCAAAATATGAAAACAAGGCAAGTGTCAGTATAGAATTATTCAGGAAAAATGTATTTGTTGCCATTTCCACCCCAACTATTTGTCAGTTTATGTGTGCTAAAGCTATTCAGTTTGACATATGTGCTGTCATGTTTTCGTAGCAGCTTACACTTCCCTCACTGGGGATTCATTATATGACCTTTAACATGGAGAGCTCAAAATCTGAAAATCTGAGTAATATTTTAGAAGCATGAAATTGTATGCTACTGAAAGTAGATACCTTATAATGATTACATGAGGATTATTTCCAAAGAATAAAGAATATTAAAGTTCTAACTGAAGTATAGTAAGTTGTTTCAGACAAGCTAGGGTTTGCTAGGCTTAGTTTGTGTACACCCCATAAATGATCCATGAAGCAGTACTGGTACCATTGTCATGAAAGAAGGATGCCAAGATTATGATGGAAGAAGTGCTCTCTTAATGGTTAGGTCCAATATATACTTGGCTCTGATTTTTAGATGGCATTTTTCTCATTTCAGATCATACTGGTCACATCATGATGGTGAACTGATAGTTTTTCTAGGTTTTTGTGTGATTTGTTGGTTCATGTGATGGAAATTTCAAGTTGTTGACATATACCTCGTACCCCAAAAGTGAGTCAAGTACGAGCCATTTATGGCAGCAACACTTAACCTAACCTAGACTCCTAGCACATCAGTTTAATCAAAGCAAATTCCAGCTTTACCCTAGTGATTTGCATCCCATATCTTGAGGAAACAAGAGCAGGCATAGGAGAGCACCTGTTACTTTCAGAGAAGCTGTGGCAAAACAGAATTGCCAGGCAGCAACTTGGCTGGTGATGGCTAGAGTAAGTCATGTGACCCTTTTCTTTGCTGGCAGATGGGTAGATTAAAAAATGTTATCTCCATTACTGCTGATTTCTGTCACGTGTCACAGAAATCTAACTACTGGTATAAAAACATTCCCAGAATAACAGTATCAGTTATAGGCTGAAACAAGATTAATACCGTGCAGATTTTCATGTTTATTAACATTTATCCAGAAAATGAGATAAAATGCTGGTGTATATCACAGCAGTAATCAGGACTCAGATTGCAGTTAATCAGTGCTGGCAGTGGTTTTCCCACCTAGATGCATTGGCTAGGTTAGGGAGGAGAGGTGCAAAATTATGAGCGAGCTTAGTGTAAAAGGGGTAGAGTTTTCATTACTGGTGCTAGAATATGCAGTTTTTCTCATTTAAGTTTCCATTATGTGCTTGAAATCCCACTGCATTGGAGGACTATCTGATATACTGGATTATCGGATTTATCGGATCAGTCATCCCCCAGTAGATCTGTTATACAGTAAGACCTCACTATAACGGACTAATTGGGGACCAAGCCAGTCCGAAAAATGTGAACTTCCGATAAAAGCGACATCCAGACTTACCCCTGCTAATCCGGACTTTTTCTGATATATCAGACATTAGTCCGGATTGCATCAGTGGTTTTCACCACCATTGCAGTATTGTACTGTGTTATACCTTCACTACATTAATCAAATGGCACAATAATACTGTACTGTGCACTGAAAAACATGTCTTTTACTTGTCTTATTGTGGTGAACATAGCTGAAGTGGTCATGCAGTCCGGACTGCTTTCTGGCTTTATCGTACTTTTTCTGATATATAGGAGTTTAGTCCGGTAGCTCCTCAAGTCCTATAAAAGCGAATTCCGGTCTATTGAAGTCCGTTATATCGAGGTTTTACCGTAGTGAGGTTCTTCAGTACTGTTAATGAATGTGGTAAAGTTACAGTAATTCAGTCATGCAACACATCACAAAACAAACTGCATAATGATTCCAGGAACATTTACCACTTGAAACAGTTTGTTTAATGTGATGAAACTTGTCGTACACAGTAGCTAGAGATTTTTCCCATTGCTTAGTGGCTGTATAAATTTTAGCCTGCGTAGCAGTGGGGCCCTAAGCAACTGCTTAGTCTGTTTATGCAAGGAAATGACTCTGTAAAACAATAATCTTTGATTCCTCAGCTACATTCCTTATTACTGTCTATCTATCTATCTATCGCCAGACTCCTCAATCCCGCATGGGGTGGCCACAAACAAATCGCCTCCACGTCGCTCTGTCCCCGGCCATTTCACTGCCCCGCTCCCAGCTCACACCCCTCTCTCTCATATACCTCTCCACTCCATCCCTTCATCTAATCTTCAGCCTCCCAATTCCTCTCCCCCCCTCCACCTCACTCACATACACTCTCCTTGTCAGTCTTTCGATCTCCATCCTCTCCACATGCCCAAACCACCTTAACATGTTTCTCCTAACGCTTCCTATCACATCCACATCCACACCACAACGCTCCTTCACTTCTTCATTTGTTAGTCTGTCTCTCCATATGACTTCACATGCTCATCTCAAATAACTCATTTCCACTGCTCTCACTCTTGACTTCTGTCCCTCCAACAGGGTCCAAGCTTAACTCCCATATGTTAGTGTTGGTATCACAATACTGTCATTCAGTAACTTCTTCACTTCCATACTCATTTCCCTGTTGCTTATCACTGCCTTCAAGGAACCTGCAACCTTCCATCCCTGCAGCACCCTTTCAAGCACTTCACCCTCCAGACTTCCATCCTTACTCATCACACTACCCAAGTACTTAAATGCTCTCACATTCTCCATATCCTCATCCAATCTCACTGTACATTCACTGACTTCACCTCTTTCGAAGACCATCACTTTACTTTTCCCTACGTTCACCTTTAGATTCCGTTTGTTACACACACTTCCAAATTCATCTACCAAGCCTTGCAGCTCCCCTTCGTCTTCACTCTACAACACAGTATCATCTGCAAACAACAGTACGGGGAGTTTCCAGACACTGCCCTCTCTCACTAGGGCCGCTCCAACATCCACTGCCCAACCTTGTGTCTCTTTTATAACCCCATCCATATACAGATTGAACAACCATGGAGACATGACACATCCTTGTTTCAATCCAACCTTCAAATGGAAAATTCATTCAGTTTGCCATCCACACGCACTGTGGCCATAGCACCCTCATACATACTCTTCACAGCCTTCAACAACTTCCCATCTACTCCATATATTCTTAATACTTTCCACAATCCTTGTCTATCCACCCTGTCATACGCTTTCTCCAAATCCATGAAGGCTGCATACAACTTCTTTCCCTTCTCTAGAAACTTTTCCACTAAAGATCTAAGAATGAATATCTGGTCTACACAACCTCTTCTGTTCCTAAAACCTCCCTGTTCTTCTCCCACTAATTCCTCTGTTATTTCCCTAACTCCGTCGATAAGTATATTACCATATACTTTTCCTATTACACTGAGAAGGCAAATGCCACTATGATTACCACACACTTCTTTTTCCCCTTT
>JAGKTI010021468.1:0-15738 GCA_018397915.1 Birgus latro | reverse complement strand
GGTGAAGCATAGCATTGGTACCAGCCCTACAGAGATGCAGGACTATACCTACCAAAAATGTCCTGCCAAATTTGAATTTTTGAATTTTTGCGATTTTTTAATTGCAGGCCGTAATATTACGGCTGTGGCAGTTTGTGCACACACATGGCAGGCCTTAATAATACAGCTATGGCAATTTGTGCACACACATGGCTGGCCTTAATAATACAGCTATGGCAATTTGTGCACACCCATGGCAGGCCGTAATGTTATGGCCGTGGCAATTTGTGTACACACGTGGCAGGCCGTAATATTATGGCCGTGGCAATTTGTGCACATACATGGCAGGCTGTAATATTATGGCTGTGGCAATTTGTGCACACATGCCAGGCCGTAATTTTATGGCTGTGGCACACGGAAGGTTAAATAGGCTATGTGGATGGAGCTATAGATAGCAAATAGAATTTAGTGTGGACAGATGCCATGTAATTAAGTTTGTTAAAAGTGGAGAAAGACCAGACTACAATTATATGCTATGAAGTTCAGCATTACACATATAAGGACCTAGGAGTGATTATCAGTAACAGACTATTTTTGGCTAACCACATCAATGAGAAGGTATGGAACATGTATACACTGCTTGCTAATATGAGAATTGCATTCAGATATATAAATGAAGACATGCTGAGAAAAATAACAACATTACTCATCAGACCAGCCCAGAAGAATGCATCAGTAGTCTGGAATCCACATCTAAAAAAAAACATAGATAAGATTGAAAAAGTACAAAGGGCCGCTACAAAATGGCTACCAAGCTTAACCCCTGCCGCGCTCATCGCCTCATATGAGGCAATACGCAGGCCATCCCTGGCTGCACTGATCACCTCATATGAGGCAGTGGGTCTCCGCACCACAGTTTCAAGCACAAGGAAGCATCAGTGGCTTCCATGGGACATTGAGTCTCCCTCTATGCCATCAGAGCTGTTTCCAAGCCCAGCCACGCCACAGTTGTCAAATACCTCATATTTAGTAATTCAGTTCTTGTTTTTAGCCCAGTAATGGCAGATTCACGCCCATCTACCTCCCATGATGCAGGTGACATATCGCCGCCCACACACCCATGCAAGAGGTGTAAATTACAAAAGGCAAGGGTGATGATGAGTTTGAGCTCAGAAACACTTGACCTCATGACAAAAACTCTACTTGATATTTTTTTAAAAGTCAAAAACAACAACTGAGGGAAGATAATCAGGTTGATAAGAATTAGCATGGCGGGGGTTAAGGGGTTTAAAGCTATGGGGAATGACTAGAAAAACTGAACCTACCAACATTACAAAAGAAAAGGAAAAGAGGAGATGTGATTATACTATAGAAATGCATCACAGGAAAAGAGAAAATAGACACAAATGAGTATACTGTATATAACGAATAGGGAAGCATCAACTAGAGGACACTGCAAAAAGCTACATTAAAAGAGAGGTGATAAAGATATTCAGTTTCCCAAATAGGGCAATTGGTCAGTGGAATGCACTACCAAATGAAATAATGTGTGCCAAAATCATTCTTAAATATAAGGATATGTATGATAAAAATGGTTTAATACATGCTACAGTATGAGCTTGACTCATTTTGTAGGTACAATTAAGTAAGAGCAATTAGGTAAGAATACTCACACACACACACACACACACAGGTCGCTGACAGAGACAGAGCTCTCATGGATTGTGGGGAAATTATCGCCGAATCAGCGGCGAAAAGGAACCCAGCCTACTGTGATTATGTGAATGAATACGTGAGTGGTGGTCGAGTCTGATATAAGTGAAAAAAAATGCAGATTTCGGTCAAACAAGAGTACAAGACACAGTGGAAGTGAGATGTTTTTGTAGGTTGCATCATGGAGGAGGAAGGAAATTCATTGTTTACAGCTGGTGGCAGTGAATTTGCGGGCTTCTCGAACGAGGATAAGAGTAAACAGAGTACTAAACTGAATCAAACAAGAGAAGCAGAAGTGGACAAAATGGCAGAGAGGAATATCCAGGAGTTAAAAAAGGTATGGACAATAATAAGAGAGTTAGAGGAATGGACCCTAGAACAGGAGAATGAGATCAAGATACTTCAGACCAAGTTGGATAACATCTGCACGAAGTGCTGAACAAGAAAGACAAGTCCCAGAATTAAAACTGAGTAATGAATCTGCCTCAAACAAAATAAAATAGCTCAAAAGGGAAAATAAGAGGCTGGGAGAAGAAAGGGACAGGATGAAAAGTAAACTAGATGAGCACGAATCGAAATCAAGGATGCAGGATGAGCATTTTAAGGAAATCAGGGAGCAACACAAGGGGTGGAAGAAAATTCAGGAGGAAGGAAAGATAAATTTGAAAGCAATTATAGAACAAGAAAGCAAGGAAAAGGTGGAAAAGGAAGTGGTTAGGGTACTGGGAAGTAGAGAATCTTTAGTCAGGGATGTAGCAGACCAGAAAGAAAGAAAGCATGATAATTTCAGGAATAAAAGAAAAACTTATGACAGTAAGATCAGAAAGGGAAAGAGAAGAACTGAGTAAGGCTAAAGAAACATAGTCAGTTGTTATGGGACAACAAAGCTCAAGGAGAGATTGAAGCAGTGTTTAGGTTAGGAAAGTACGAGGAAGAAGGGGCGAGGCCACTTAAGTCTCAGGTAATGGTAAATGAAATCATCAACAGAAAATGGAAATTATCAGAGAAGGAGGAGTTCAAGAATGTTTGGATAAGGAAAGATGCAAATGAGGAAGAAAGAGCTAAGATAAAGGAGCCACTAAAGGAAGCAAAGGCAAAAAATGAACAGAGAATGGAGGAAGAGAAGACAGTGTTCTATTGAAGAGTTATGGATCAGAAATTAAGGAAGTGGTACCGAAAGAGGGGGAGAGAAGAGGGAATAAAGAACAACAAAAAAAGTTGGAAAGAGGTATATACTAATGTTGATGGTTTAATATCGGCAAGGTTAGAAATCAACAATTTCTTGAGGGTACATGAACCAGATGTTATGTGTTTTGTAGAGTCCAAGTTAAGAGAGGATACTGATATCCATATGGGAGATGGTAAATACAAACTGTGGAGAAGAAAAAGAAAAGAAAAAAACGGGAGGAGGAGTGATGATAGCAGTGAAGAACAACATCAGTGTGGAAAATTTGGATCTGGGAGCGGGCAAGGCTCAAGCGACAAATATGAAATTAGAGACTGGAGAGAATGGCAAGAGAGACACTGCAGCAGTATATTTTCCCCCTAAGACAAAGGCATGGAATGACGATGAATCAGGAAATGTTGTCGGACATGGATAGTTATCTACAGAAAGTGATTGAGGAAAGCAACAACATAATTCTGATGGGTAATTTTAATTGTAAAGAGGTGAACTGGGAGGAATGGGATTCAGGAGGCAGTGAAGATTCGTGAGGCACTATATTGTTAAACATAGCAATGAATAATGTAATGACCCAGTGGGTCAAAGAAGAGAGAAGATTCAGAGGTGATGACATGCCAGAAAGACTAGGTTTACTGCTAACCAATGAACCTGATGTAATTGAATCTTTGAAATATCTGTGTCCTGTAGGAAAAAGTGATCACGTGGTCATTGAGTTCCAGATGATAAAAGGAAATGTGGTGCTAAGAGATGAGCTTTATAGGCAGGGAAGAGACAACTTTGGGAAAGCAAACTTTACAGAATTGAGGAAATTTTTCGAAAATGCGGATTGGAGAAAATTCAGAGAAACAAGAGAGTACAGAGAAAGTGGGATATCTTTCCAGACCTCTGTATTTCGGGAGTGGAGAAACATGTTCCTAGAGTAAGTGGGAAAGTAAAAAGAAAGAAAGATTGGTTTAATAGAAGGTGTATGATAACAAAAAAAGAGAGGGACATGGCATGGAGCAACTGGAGAAAGAGAGATAATACTAGAACAATGGAGGAATATAGAAGCACCAGAAATGAATATACAAGGAAGAGGAACTTTGAAAAAGGTGTAATTGACAAATGTAAGGAAGAACCCAAATTGTTTTATACAATTGTTAATGGCAAATTGAAACAAAAGAAAGGAATCACCAAACTGAAGGAGAGATCTATAAGGATGTGGCAATGCAAGCTGAAATAATGAACAAAAGTTTCCAATCTGTTTTCACCAAAAAAAGCTATTTTATGAAGTGGGAGGGAGTGACCAGAAATACAGTGATAAAAGAAATAAAAGTGGAAGTGCAGGAAGTGTATAAATTACTGGAATCTCTCAAGATATAAGGAAAGCCCCAGGACTGGATAGAATCTCTAATTGGATACTGAAAGAATACAGAGAACAACTGGCAGATAAGATTCACAATTTAATTGTGTGTTCTCTGGAAGAAGGGAAAGTTCCTCAGGAATGGAAGAGGGCCAGTGTGGTACCAATTTATAAGGGAGGAAACAAGGAAGAACCCATGAATTATAGACCAGTGCCTCTGACCAGCTTAGTCGCAAAATTGTGTGAGAGAATCCTGAAAGATAGATGGTTAAAATATCTGAAGGAGATGAACATTTTGACAGAAAGTCAGTTTGGATTCAGAAGTGGAAGGTTGTGTGTTTCCAACTTGTTGAGCTTTTACTCTAGGGCAATTGACGTGCTACAGGAGAGAGACAGCTGGGTGGATTGTGTGTACTGTATCTAGATTTGGAGAAAGCCTTTGATAAGGTACCCCACAAGCGACAAATGTGGAAATTGAAGACTACATAGGAGGACTAAAGGGAAATCTCCCAGAGTGGATGAGAGACTTTATTAGAGACAGACAAATGAGGACAGTAATATAGGACAAGATGTCTGGTTGGAGGGAAGTAACAAGTGGAATCACACAGGGTTTGGTGTTAGCGCCAATAATGTTCCTGATTTGCATAAACTATATGGTAGATGGAATGGACAGTTATGGAAGTCTGTTTGCTGATGATGCAAAGATCTTGAGGAGAGTAGATGTCGAGGAAGACTGTAAAATGCTACAGGAAGACCTGCATAGGATTCATGATTGGAGCCAGATATGTGAAATGAAATTCAATGCAAAAAAATGTAAAATATTGGAAATGGGTAAAAGTACCAAGAGGCCATCACTAAATTATATGACGGGTAATAAACCAGTCACAAAAGCAAGAGAAGAGAAAGATTTGTGAGTGCTGGTCCAGGATTGTTAGTTACCGGAAAAACATATTAACAAGATAAGTAGAGAGACTTACAACCTCGACTGACATGAGAGTGGCATTCCATTACATGAATGATGAGATGATGAAAAAATTGATAGTGGCCATTTGGAATATGTGGCAGTAGTGTGGTCCCCACACCAAAAGAGACATAAACAAGATCGAGAGAATACAAAGAACAGCAACCAAGATGGTCTCCAATCTGGCAGATCTGTCGTACGGAGAGAGGCTGGAAAAGCTGGATCTTCCTTCCCTACAAGAAAGGAGAGAGGGGGGCAGTATGATTGCAGTGTTCAGGGCCATGATGGTAGTAGATAAAGTTGACAGAAAAGATTTGTTTGTATGGAATGGGAAAGAAACAAGAGGACACGGAATGAAACCGAAAAAGCCAAGTTGCTTGAAGGATATCAAGAAATATAGCTTTCCATATAGATGCATAGATCTCTGGAATATCCTGGACAAAGAGATCGTCCAATCTAAGAACTTAAACGCGTTCAAAGCAAAATTTGACTTCCTGAGAAACAGAGACTGGACCCCACGAGTGCAGATAATTTCCTGTATATCACAACTAGATAAATACAACTAGGTAAATACACACACACACACACACACACACACACACAGCTCATGAGGGAAAACAAGTGGTTGGAAAAAGAAAGAGACAGAATGAAAAGTAAATTAGATGAGTATGATTCAAAATCAAGGATGCAAGATGAACATATTAAGGAAATCAAGGAGCAACGTAAGGGGTGGAAGGAAATTCAGGAGGAAGGGAATGTAAATTTAAAAGAGATTATAGAACAACAAAGCAAGGAAAAAGTGGAGAAGGAAGTGGTTAGGATACTGAAAAGTAGAGAATCTTTAGTCAGGGATGTAGCAGACAAGAAAAAATGTGTAATGATTTTAGGGGTAAAAGAAAAGCGTATGACAATAAGATATGAAAGAGAAAAAGAATTGAGTAAAGTTAAAGAAATAATATCAGTAGTCATGGAGGGTAACAACGAAGCCCAAGAAGAGATTGAAGAAGTGTTTAGGTTAGGTTAGTACAAGGAAGGAGGGGCAAGGTCATTGAAGTTGAAGTTCAAGTCCCAGGTAATAGTAAATGAAATCATGAATAGGACATGGAAATTAGCAGACAAAGAGGGGTTCGAAAATGTTTGGCTAAGGAGAGATGCAAATGAGGAAGAAAGAGCTAAAATAAAGGAGTTAGTAAAGGAACCTAAGGCAAAAAACGAGCAGAGAACGGAGGAGGAGAAGACATTGTTTTATTGGAGAGTTATGGACCAAAAATTGAGGAAGTGGTACCGACGGAGAGAAGAGGGTATAAGTAATAGTGGAAAAAGTTTGAAAGTGGCGTACACTAATGTTGATGGATTAATATCGGCAATGTTAGAAATCAACGATTTCTTGAGGGTATATGAACCTGATGTTATGTGCTTTGTAGAGACTGAGTTAAGGGAGAAAATTGATATCCATATGAGAGATGGCAAATACAAATTGTGGAGAAGAGACAGGAAAGATAAAATGGGAGGAGGAGTGATGATAGTAGTGAAGAACAACTTAAGTGTAGATTCTGTGGAAATGGGAGAGGGTAGGGCCAAAGTGATAAACATGAAATTAGAAACTGGAGAGAACTGTAAGAGAGATATAGCATGGATTGATGGTGAGCATGGATTGATGGTGAATACCAGATGTTGTCAGACATGGTTTGTTATCTACAGAAAGTGATTGAGAAAAGCAACAATATAATCCTAATGGGTGATTTTAATTGTAAAGATGTGAACTGGGAGGAATGGGACTCAGGAGGCGGCAAAGATTTTGTGGGGCACTACATTGTTAAACATTGTAATGAGTAATGTAATGATGCAGTGGGTCAAAGAAGAGAGATGATTCCGAGGTGATGACACACCAGGAAGATTAGATTTACTGCTAACCAAAGAACCTGACATAATTGAATCCTTGAAATATCTGTGTCCTGTAGGAAAAAGTGATCACGTGGTCATTGAGTTCCAAATGATAATAGGGAACGTGGTGCCAAGAGATGAGCTTTATAGGCGGGGAAGATGCAACTTTGGGAAAGCAAACTTTACAGAATTGAGAACATTTTTTGAAAATGCAGATTGGAGAAAATTCAGAGAAACAAGAGAGATTCAGAGGAAGTGGGATATCTTTCTAGACCTCTATATTTCAGGATTGGATAAATATATTCCAAGAGTAAGTGGGAAAGAAAACAGGAAAAAGGAGTGGTTTAATAGAAGGTGTATGACAGCGAAAAAAGAGAGGGACATGGCGTGGAACAAATGGAGAAAGAGAGGTAATAACAGAACATAGGAAGAATATAAAAGAACTAGAAATGGATATACAAGAATTCGTAGAGAGGAAGAAAGGAACTTTGAAAAAGGTATAATCGACGAATGTAAGGATGAACCCAAATTGTTTTATAGATTTGTTAATGGCAAATTGAAACAAAAGGAAGGAATCACCAAACTGAAAGTAGAAGGAGAGGTCTATAAAGATGCGGCAATGCAAGCTGAAATAATGAATATACGTTTCCAGTTGGTTTTTACTAATGAAGGGGAGTTTGTGGAGGGGGAGGGAGTGACTAGGAATGTAGTGATAAATGTGGAAGTGGAGGAAGTGTACAAATTACTGGAAACTCAAGATGTAAGGCAAGCCCCAGGACCGGATGGAATTTCAAATTGGGTATGAAGGAATGCAGAGACCAACTGGCAGATAAGATTCACATTAATTGTGTGTTCACTGGAAGAAGGGAAAGTGCCTCGGGAATGGAAGAGTGCAAATGTGGTACCAATTTACAAGGGAGGAAACAAGGAAGAACCCCTGAACTATAGACCAGTGTCCCTAGCCAGCATGGTTGCAAAATTGTGCGAGAAGGTTCTGAAAGATACGTGGATAAAATATCTGGAAGAGATGACTGAAAGTCAGTTTGGATTCAGAAGTGGAAGGTCATGTGTTTCCAACTTGTTGAGCTTTTACTCAAGAGCGATTGATGTGCTGCAGGAGAGAGACGGTTGACTCGATTGTGTGTATTTAGATTTGGAGAAGGCCTTTGACAAGATACCCCATAAGAGACTAACGTGGAAATTAGAGCATATAGGAGGACTGAAGGGTAACCTCCTGGAATTGATGAGAGACTTTTTGTGAGACAGACAAATGAGAACAGTAATAAAGGACAGGATGTCTGGATGGAGAGAAGTAACAAGTGGTGTCCCACAGGGCTCAGTGTTGGCGCCAGTAATGTTCCTGATTTACGTAAATGATATGGTAGATTGAGTAAACAGTTATGCAAGTCTGTTTGCTGATGATACAAAGATCTTGAGGATGGTAGAGGTTGAAGGGGACTGTAAAATGCTGCAGGAGGATCTGGATAGGATACATGATTGGAGCTGGATGTGGGAAATTAAATTTAACGCAAAAAAATGTAAAATATTGGAAATGGGTAAAAGTACCAAGAGACCATCACTGAATTATATGATGGGTAATGAACCAATCACAAACGTGAGAGAAGAGAAAGATTTAGGAGTGCTGGTCCAGGATAGTTTGTCACCTGAAAAACACATTAACAAGATAGTTAGAGCGACATAGATAGTAGGCACGGAAAGTATTGTCGCTTTTTTGCTGACGTCATTCTTTTTCGCTTTAAGTGAATTAGGGTCAATACTACCCTCCCCTGTGATGCGAAATGAGCTGACGCTTTTTCAACGGGAGCTGGCAACCCTGCTTGATAGGTTTGGCACCACAGGAGCAGGCTTAGTAATGTTTGGGCAGCCACAGGAGGAGGATTGTCTCTGTGTGTGATGCACCACGAGGGCATGTTTTGACTCAAATAACACAGTTATTTGGTTACCTACCACATTCTCATCATACCTAAAGTAACCACAAGCAAGGACAAACGTGTGGAAGTGATTACTTTATACAAAGCTGGCCACAAACTCCCATTTATTGCAAATCAGATGGTGTTAGACTGAGGACAGTGCAGAGACTGGTGAAGCAGTTCAAGGACAGTGGGGAGACCATTCCTCCCACTCCACTTCCCAAGCCTGGGAGACCTCGTAAGACAACCTTCAGGACCCGTCAGCTGATCTCAAGGGAAGTTAGCAAGGATCCAAGGCTAACAGCACGGGATTTAAAAGAAAAGAACCCACAGTTGCTGGCAGATGTGTCTGTCAGAAGTGTGCAGCAGCTGTTGCGTGACGATCTGGGCTACTGGAGTTTTTGTGCTCGTAAAAAACCACTGCTAACTGCACTTCAGAAGAAAAAGAGAGTAAATTTTTGTAAGAAATATCTTGCCTGGAGTGAGGAGCAATGGAAAACTGTGCTTTGGAGTGATGAGTCAACATTTACTGTCACTGGTACCCCTTCATCACGAGTGTACTGCAAACCAGGCAGTGACCCCCTGGATCCTAAGTACACTTCCAAGTTTGTTAAATACCCAGCCTCACTCATGGCTTTGGGGCTGCTTTACATATTATGGTGTTGGTGAGATGGTAATTCTACCTGCAAATGAAAAAGTGAACCAGAACAATTATTTGGAGCTATTATGTGATGTTTTAAGTGACCCTTTTGATAAAACCAGGGTGAGTATTTATGCAAGATTCTGCCCCTGCACATGTTGCAAAGTCAGTGAAACAGTGGCTAACAGACTGTGAGATTCACTTTATTCGAGATTGGCCCGGAAACAGCCCAGATATCAATCCCATTGAGAATTTATGGGCGCACATCAAGCGGCAGCTGCGTATTATGGACACATCATCCTTGCCTAAACTTGAGGCTGCAGGTATGGAGCAGTTTTAGTCCGTCTGTTCTGCAAAAATACGCCATCAGTCTCCCCAGATGCCTTAAGAAGATAATAAAGGTGAAGGGGAATGCCAGTAAATACTAAATTGAATAGTGAGTGTTAATTTATTTGTTTCTCCTTGCTAACCACAAGGATGTTTTCATTTTTTAAAATGGCGTCAACACTTTCCGCGCATACTGTAAACTCTTGACCAGCATAAGAGTGGCATTTCATTACATGAATGAAGAGATGATGAAAAAATTGATAGTGGCCATGATCCACCCCAGGTTAGAATATGCAGCAGTAGTGTGTTCCCCCCACAAAAAGAAAGATATAAACAAGTTTGAGAGAATACAAAGAACAGCAACTAAGATGGTCCCCAGTCTGGCAGATCTGTCATACAGTGAGAGGCTAGAAAGGCTAGATTTGCCTTCCTTAGAGGAAAGGAGAGAAAGGGGTGACATGATTGCAGTGTTCAGAACTGACAGAGAAGATCTGTTTTTATGGGATAAGAGAGCAACAAGAGGACACAGACTGAAACTGAAGAAGCCATGCTGCTTGAAGGACATCAAGAAATATTGTTTTCAGTATAGATGCGTAGACCTGTGGAATAGACTGGACAAAGAGATCGTCCAGTCTATAAACTTAAACGAGTTTAAAGCAAAATTTGACTTAATGAGAAAAAGAGACGGGACCCCGCGAGCGTAGCTCATTTCCTGTATATCACAATTAGGTACATACACACACACACACGGGTCGTGGAGAGAGTCAGAGTCGGAGCTGCTCCTGGATCGAAAGAAATAATCACTGAACTAGCGGCGAAAAGGAGACAGCCTATTGTGATTATGTGGTTGAATGCGTGAGTGGTGGTCCCGTCGGATATTAGTTAAAAAAATACCGCAGGTTTTGGCCCTAAAAAATACAAGACAAAGTGAAAAAGAAAGTTTCCATATGGTTGTATCATGGCGGAGAGAGCCAGAAGATTGTTTACAACTGGTGAGGGGGAATTTGTGGGCTTCTCCAAAGAAAATGTTGGTAAAGGAAGTGATAAGCTGCAACAAACAGGAGTAGCAGGAGTAGAGAAAAAGGTGGAGAGGAATGTCCAGGAGTTAAAAAAGGTATGGGAGGTAATTAGAGAGTTACAGGAACGGGCCTTAGAGCAGGAGAGAGAGATCAAAGTCCTACAGAGTAAACTGGAAAAAGTTAGCACACGTAGTGAGGAACAAGAAAAAGAAGTCACAGAATTAAAGGTAAGCAATGATCTGCATCAAATGAAATAAAACAGCTCAAGAGGGAGAGTAAGAGGTTGGAAGAAGAAAGGGACAGAATAAAAAGGAAACTAGATGAGTACGAATCAAAATCGAGGAGGGAAGATGAGCATATTCAGGAAATCAAGGAGCAACATAAGGGGTGGAAGAAAATACAGGAGGAAGGAAATGTAAATTTGAAGGAGATCATAGAACAACAAAGTAAGGAAAAAGTGGAGAAGGAAGTGGTTAGAGTACTAAGAAGTAGAGAATCTTTGGTCAGGGATGTAGCAGCCAAGAAAAAATGTGTGATAATCTCAGGAATAAAAGAAAAACGAATGACAGTAATACTGATCTGAAAGAGAGAGAGAGAGGAACTGAGCAAGGCTAAAGAAATACAGTAATATCACTGGTTATGGAGGGAAACAATGAAGCCCAAGAAGAGATTGAAGAAGTGTTTAGGCTAGGAAAGTACGAGGATGGTGGGGAAAGGCCTTTGAAAGTAAAGTTTAAGTCCCAAGTAATAGTGAATGAATCATAAGTAGAATGTGGAAATTGTCAGATAAAGAGGGGTTTAAAAATGTTTGGATTAGGAGAGATGCAAATGAAGAGGAAAGAGCTTAAAGGAGTTAGTAAAGGAAGCAAAGATAAAAAACGAACAGCGAACGGAGAAAGAGAAGACAGAGTTCTATTGGAGAGTTATGGACCAGAAATTGAGAAAGTGGTACCAACGGAGGGAAGACGAGATGAGAGTATAAAAAATGATGAAAAAAGTTTGAAAGTGGCGTACACAAACATTGATGGACTAATATCGGCAGGGTTAGAAATCAATGATTTTTTGAGGGTACACGAACCTAATGTTATGTGCTTTGTAGAGACTAAATTGAAAGAAGATATTGATATTCATATGGGAGGTGGGAAATACAAATTATGGAGAAGAGACAGAAAAGAAAAAATCAGGGGAGGAGTGATGATAGCAGTGAAGGACAATATAAATGTAGAAACTGTGGAAATGGCAGAGGACAGGGTCGAAGCGATAAATATGAAATTAGAAACTGGAGAGAATGGTAAGAGAGATATGGGAGTGGTATGTGTTCCCCCTAAGATGAGAGCATGGAATGATGATGAATATCAGGAGATGTTGTCAGACATGGTTAGTTATCTACAGAAAGTGATCGAGAAAAGCAACAATATAATCCCAGTGGGTGACTTTAATTGTAAAGAGGTGAACTGGGAGGAATGGGATTCAGGAGGCAGCCAAGATTCGTGGGGCACTAAATTGTTAAATACAGCAATGAATAATGTAATGACGCAGTGGGTTAAAGAAGAGATATGATTCAGAGGTGATGACACACCAGCAAGATTAGATTTGCTACTATCCAAAGAACCTGATGTAATTGAATCTTTAAATTATCTGTGTCTTATAGGAAAAAGTGATCATGTGGTCATTGAGTTCCAGATGATAACAGGGAACGTGGTGCCAAGAGATGAGCTTTATAGGCAAGGAAGATACAACTTTGGGAAAACAAACTTTGCAGAATTGAGAAAAGTTTTTGAAAATGCGGACTGGAGTAAATTCAGAGAAACGAGAGAGATACAGAGGAAGTGGGGTATCTTTTTAGACCTCTACAATTTGGGAGTGGAAAAATATGTGCCAAGAGCAAGTGAGAAAGAAAACAGGAAAAAGGTGTGGTTTAACAGAAGGTGAATGATAGCGAAAAAAGAGAGGGACATGGCATGGAACAAATTGGGAAAGAGAGGTAATATCAGAGCAAAGGAAGAATATAAAAGAACTAGAAATGAATATATAAGAATACGTAGAGAGGAAGCAAGGAACTTTGAAAAAAGTATAATTGACAAATGTAAGGTTGAACCCAAATTGTTTTATAGATTTGTTAATGGCAAATTGAAGCAAAGGGAAGGAATCATCAAACTGAAAGTAGAAGGAGAGGTCTACAAGGATGCAGTAATGCAAGCTGAAGTAATGAACAAATGTTTCCAATCGGTTTTCACTAAGGAAAGTGAGTTTGTGGAAGGAGAGGGAGTGATTAGAAATGTAGTGATAAAAGATATAAAAGTGGAAGTGCAGGAAGTGTATAAATAAATTATTGGGAGCTAAAGATATAAGGAAAGCCCCAGGACCAGATGGAATCTCTAATTGGGTACTGAAGGAATGCAGAGAACAACTGGCGTATAAGATTCACAATTTAATTGTGTGCTTCTTGGAAGAGGGGAAAGTGCCTCGGGAATGGAAGAGGGCAAATGTGGTGCCAGTCTATAAGGGAGGAAACAAGGAAGAACCCCTGAATTATAGACCAGTGTCCCTAACCAGCATGGTTACGAAATTGTGTAAGAGAATCCTGAAAGATAGATGGATAAAATACCTGGAAGAGATGAATATTTTGACTGAAAGTCGGTTTGGATTCAGAAGTGGAAGGTCATGTGTTTCCAACTTGTTGAGCTTTTACTCAGGGGCGATTGACGTGCTACAGGAGAGAGAAGGTTGGGTGGATTGTGTGTACTTAGATCTGGAGAAGGCCTTCGACAAGGTACCCCACAAGAGACTATTATGGAAATTAGAGCATATAAGAGGTCTGAAGGGAAGCCTTCTGGAATGGATGAGAGACTTTTTGAGTGACAGACAAATGAGGACAGTAATAAAGGACAAGACATCTGGATGGAGGGAAGTAACAAGTGGTGTCCCACAGGGCTCGGTGTTGGCACCAGTAATGTTCCTGATTTATGTAAATGATATGGTAGATGGAGTGAACAGCTATGCAAGCCTATTTGCTGATGATGCAAAGATCTTGAGAAAGGTAGAGGTTGAAGAGGACTGTAAAATGCTACAAGAGGATCTGGATAGGATACATGATTGGAGGCAGATGTGGGAAATGAAATTCAACGCAAAAAATTGTAAGTAATCCCTCTAATATTCGGACGTCCAATACTCAGATATACTCACTATTTGGTTATTCTGGCCTGCCCAACCCTCAAAATGCAAAAAAATCTGAAAAAATCAATTAATTTTCGATTTTTTGGGACCGCGTCAGTTTGAATTTCCTGCGCGTGCCGATCCACTCTGTTTACACTCATGGCACCACTATCGGTCGCCGTTACCCACTCCTCTCCTCCCTCGTGAACAACTCCGAAAATGGCGGCCGAAGTGATTGCTTTTGTGGTGATACCCTACCTGCTACAGTGCTTGATACTGTTCTTCACCTTCTTCATCATGTGTGTGATGATGGCCCCGCCACCTGAGAAAAGGAAGAAAGTGGTTCTGACTCTGGAGAGGAAAAGGGAAGGGTATTGGAAAAGATGGACGCCGAGTGGCCGACATCACGGATTCGTCGTGAATTCAATCTCCCTCGCTCCACCTTGTTTGATATCAAGAAGTCCTGAGACAAACTACAGCAGTACATGGCTGATTTCGCTTCGAAGACCAAACGAAACGTGCAGAGGAAGGTGATGTTTAGTCCTAAGTATGCAGACATCAGCCGATCCACGCTGATTTGGTAATGAGAACAACGTGTCGCACGTGTGTTGGTACGTGGAACGGAGCTGAAAGCTGCTGCTGAGAAGTTCACAAGGCTCCATGGATCGTCACTAGACCACACGGGAATTTACTGTTGTGTACAGTGCAGTGAAATGATGTTATTCCAGTTATAAAAAAAAAAAGCCTTGGTGAAAGTGTTGGTGAGAAGTGCTGGTGATTCTCAAGTGGAAAGGTGTGGCAGCTGCAATGTCTTCCTGTCAGAGTCTGAGATGATAGAGTGGGTTATTACATCAGGACGGCCGCTTTTTGTTCGTAAGTACCCTAACTTCATGCCTAACGTGTTTTCATCATGCTGTACATGTGTTAAAAAATTACCAAAAATGTTAATAATAATTTCCTGCTTGCTATTTAATTTTTTCATGCATGGTTCTTAAGTAAAACAGCTAGAAAAAAGGTTGAAGCAGTGAATTTCATGTCTGGTCCAAACCTAACCTAACCTATGGTTACCATAAAGATTTTCATGCCTAACGTGTTTTCATCATGCTGTACATGTGTTAAAAAATTACTGAAAATGTTAATCATAATTTCCTGCTTGCTATTTAATTTTTCCATGCATGGTTCTTAAGTAAAACAGCTAGAAAAAAGGTTGAAGCAGTTAATTTCATGTCCGGTCCTAACCTAACCTAACCTGTGGTTACCATAAAGATTTTCATGCCTAACCTGTTTTCATGATGCTGTTAATGTGTTAAGAAGTTACCCTAAATGTTAATCATAATTTCCTGCTTGCAATTTAATTTATCCATGCATGGTTCTTAAGTAAAACAGCTAGAAAAAAGGTTGAAGCAGTTAATTTCATGTCCTGTCCTAACCTAACCTAACCTAACCTATGGTTACTATAAAGATTTTCATGCCTAACTTGTTTTCATCATGCTGTACATGTGTTAAGAAATTACCCTAAATGTTAACCATAATTTCCTGCTTGCAATTTAATTTAGCCATGCATGGTTCTTAAGTAAAACAGCTAGAAAAAAGGTTGAAGCAG
>JAGKTI010021467.1:0-15738 GCA_018397915.1 Birgus latro | reverse complement strand
GTAGAATTAGGAGATAAGTAAACAGTACAGATATATTTAGTCAGAGAATGACAGGAAAGCCGAAGCCAGAGAACAGTGAATTCAGAAGAATCAAGTTCAGGAACACGAGAGCAAGATAGATCGTTGCGTACGTATACGCAACAGCCACCTTTGGCTTTGAAACCAGAATAGAGAAAGTAGGAGGATACAGAAAAGGGTTTGCTGTCAGTTGCCTCAGACAGCTGAGTCTCAGTGAGAAAGAGAAGGTGAGGTTTAGAGAAGAGGTGGTGCTCAACAGCGTGAAAGTTAGAGGAAAGGCCGCGAGTGTTACAGAAATGAAGAAGGAGTGAGTCAGACGGTGGTTCCAGGCAGCTCTTTGAGTCGTCACCGGGAGAGGGGCGGATGGTGGGGGCATTTATGGTCCCCTCCCCTGGGGACTCCGAGGCATGATTTTTGAACGCCATTATGAGAATTTTGAAAAGGAAGTGTAGTGTGTAGCGTGTATGTAGTTTGGTGTTGACAGTTAGAGAAACTTGTATAGGAGAGCATGCTGGTCTACTCTCTGTGTAACTGAGACACTGAAAAAGTTCAGCAAAGGAGGATGGTCAGGAACAAGTCCTGAGGGCTGATGAAACGGGAGCTCCAGCTCTCCCTGTCATCAGCTTTCCATCCTCCCTGGGAGTACTGCCCTGCTCGACTGGTGCTACAGTCTCCTTGCCCTAAAAACAGAGGAGGGGGTCCCTAGTCCCCTCCCCTGCCCCTTTTAGTCGCCTTTTACGACACGCAGGGAATACGGTGGCGGAATTCTTCCTAACACAACCTAGCCGCAAAGTAGTAATACCACCCCACAGTACGGCCAGATTGTGTCCCCCCCCGCCACAGGGGGGTAGGTTGATAATTCTTCCTGCAAATGAAAAAGTGAACCAGAACAATTATTTGGAGCTCTTATGTGATGTTTTAAGTGACTCTTTTGATAAAACCAAGGCAAAAGTATTTATGCAAGATTCTGCCCCTGCACTTGTTGCAAAGTCAGTGAAACAGTGGCTGACAGACTGTGAGGTTCCCTTTATTCGAGACTGGCCCGGAAACATCCCAGATATCAATCCCATTGAGAATTTATGGGCGCACATGAAGCGGCAGCTGCATAGTATGGACACATCATCTTTGCCTAAACTTGAGGCTGCAGTCAAGCAGCTATGGAGCAGTTTTAGTCCGTCTGTTCTGGAAAACTACGCCATCAGTCTCCCCAGACACCTTAAGAAGATAATAAAGGTGAAGGGGAATGCCAGTAAATACTAAATTCAGTGGTGAGTGTTAATTTATTTGTTTCTCCTTGCTAACCACAAGAATGTTTTCTTTTTTTAAGATGGCGTCAACACTTTCCGCGCCTGGGGATGCCTTTTATAGTGAGATGAGGAGAGTGGTGGCTGAACAGGAAGCCGTAGATAGAGGCGTTAATGAACAGTATAGAGCCCTTAAGAAGAACTCTTGAGAGTTACTGATGAATATGCGGTTGGACAAGAGGCCCACCAACTTGGTGGAGGGATGAGGCTGTTGAAGCCACAGTTAAAGAGAAAAGAAGGCTTTTCCGGGAATGGAAGAAGGGTGGTAACAGGGAGGAGTACTTAGCTGCCAAACGCAGGGCTAGAAGAGAGGTATACAGGGCGAAGTGTGAGTCTCAGAGACTTGCTTGATAATCTAAATCATGGAGAAAAGAAAAATATGATTTTCAGGTGAAGAGGGATAATCGGGACATTGTAGGTGAGTAGTGTGTGAAGAATGATGATGGAAGGGTAGTGGTGAAGAGTGAGGATATTAAAGATGCATGGAGAGAGCATTATAGCCAGTTGTTGAATGAGGAGTTTGATTGGGATAGGGAAGGTTTGGAGCCAGCTGATCCAGTGTTTGGCCCTTGGCCTTTGATTGACTCTGCTACTGTGAGTGAGGCAATAGGCAGGATGCGGGTGGGAAAGGCGGCAGGTGTGTCTGGGTTGACTGCCGAAATGTTGAAGGCCTCAGGAGATACTGGGGTGGGGTTAGTCACTGACCTGATAAGTATGATTATATATGAGTCTGTTGTCCCAGATGATTGGCTGAAGAGTGTAATTGTAAATGTGTACAAAGGGAAGGTTGATGCCCTGGAAAGGGGAAATTACAGAGGTATAAAGCTCTTAGATCAGATAATGAAAGTAATGGAGAGAGTTCTAGAAGGTATGATTAGAGAAAGAGTGAATATCAGAGATGCAGTTTGGGTTTATGCCAGGCAGGGGGACCACTGATGCCATATTCATCATTCGGCAGCTTCAGGAAAAATATATTGGAAAGAAAAGGGAATTGTATTTTGTTTTTGTTGATTTGGAAAAGGCCTTTGACAGAGTCCCTAGAGAGATGATGAAATGGGCAATGACAAAGCTTGGTTTGGAAGAGTGGCTGGTTAGGGTGGTTATGGCCATGTACGTGGGTGCTCACACCTAGATAAGAGTGAATGGAGTTTTGAGTGATGAGTTTTCCTTGAATGTTGGTGTGCATCAGGAGTCAGTTTTGAGTCCCATGTTGTTTATCATGGTACTCACGTTACTTCAGAGATGGACTCCCATGGGAGATGTTGTATGCTGATGATTTGGTGTTGATTGCAGAGAATGAAGGGAAGGCTGAGGAATGATTTAAGAAGCGGAGAGATGGTATGGGATACAAGGGCTTAAGGGTAAATGCAGGTAAAACAAAAGTGGTGATTTCTTGGGTTGGTGGTGGTACAATCAGAGGAGAGGGAGAGTGGCCATGTGCAGTTTGCCACAAGGGTGTAGGAAGTAATTCCACCTTGTGTTGTGTTTGTGATAAATGTGTGCACAAGAGATGTAGTGGTATTTGAGGTAGACTGTGAGATAATGCTGATTTATGTGTGCTGCGTGTCGGAGAGGGCAGGTGGAGATTGTTAGGCGTGAGAGGGTTGAACTTGCTGGTGAGTCTCTTGAGTGTGTGGAGAGTTTTGTTATTTGGGAAACATGTTATGTGCCAGAGTTGGGGCTGGAGTTAGCACGGTTGCTAGGGTGAGAAGTGGTTGGAAGAAGTTCAGGGAGCTGTTGCCTCTCCTGGCATTGAGAGGATTCTTCTTACGTGCTAAGGGGTCGTTGTATGCAGCATGTGTTAGGAGTGTGATGCTGTATGGTAGTGAGACCTGGGCAGTAAAGGAAGAGGATATTCGTAGATTTAAACATACGGGAAATGACAGTGATTAGGTGGATATGCAGTGTGTCCCTGCGTGCAAGGCCTGGGGGGGCTTGATTTACGATGGAAGAGTTGAGAGGTAGGATGGGACTGGAGTGTATTGGTGTTGTGATGAGGAGAGGTAGGCTGAGGTGGTTTGGACATGTGGAGAGGCTGGGGGATGATAATTGGGTACGGATGGTGAGAAGTGTTAATATTGGGGGAGGGTTTGACCGAGAAAGACATGAGATGAGGTCATTAAGTGTGACTTAACGGTTAAGGGACTGATCAGGGAGGCTGCCAAAGATCGAGCAGCATGGAGAGCCGCCATTAGGTGACCAAGTCCAATGCATGCAAGCAAGTTGGGGCCTTCAAAAACGAAATGAAACGAAACTATTATTACGTGTTACATTGCAGTCTATTATAGTGATTACATTTAAGTTTAGTTCCTAATGTTCTGTGAAATAAATACTGGGTACTGTTTAGAATGTTACATTAAATTGTGAACTCAGCCACCTCCGTGTCCAAAATAAACTGCCGACGAATCTGTACTGCCTCTAACGAAAGGTAAATTAGGTGCACTGAACTATTTCTTTTTTGTCTTTCCTTATTCATTTATACACTGTATATGCTCCTTTACTTTAGTGTTGAAAAGACAGTAATCTTCCCACTATCCGATGTAATAGAGCCAAAGGCATGACCGGAAAGTGGTCTTGTCCGGATAATGGCCCTGAAGCTCCAGCACTGGTCATTCATGACCCTAACCGAACCTAACCTAAATCAGAAAACCACCTACCTACCTCCCTACCGGACATGCATAGCACTTATTTATGTCCTCTTTCACATAAATAATGCACTCAAAGTATGAATTAATTGAATTTTAACCAAAAAATGATGATTTAGAGGTGAGTAAGGCATAGGTGCTCACAACTTGTCAGCAAGTGTAAGTAAGTATCAGACATGGAAATCACTATGAAAATCACCCTTTCTCACATAGTATGCATTAAATAATGAACCCAAAGCATGAAATCATTGAATTTTAACCCAAAAATGATGAATTTGAGGTAAGTAAGTCATATGTGTTCACGAGATGGGAGCTTAGTGTAAGTAAGTACCGGACGTGGCAATCACTATGGAAATCATCATTTCTCACATCTTATACATTAAAAAATGGGATACTAAGCATCAAATAATAGATTGTTACCAGAGAAATGATGATTTAGAGTTTGGTATGGCAAAGGTGTTCACTGTTCACCAACAGTACTGGTCATTCTTGGTCCTAACCTAAATCAGAAAACCAGTAACCTACCTACCTGCCGGACATGCATAGTACTTATTTAAGACCCCATTCACATAAATAATGGAAACAAAGCATGAATTAATCGAATTTTAACCAAAAATTATGAATTTTAGGTATGTAAGGCATAGATGTTCACGAGTTGGCAGCTTAGTGTAAGTAACGGACGTGTCAATCACTATGAAAATCATAATTTCTCACATATTATGCACTAAAATATGGGATACAAAGCATCAGATAAATAAACTGTTACCAGAAAATTATGATTTAGAGGTGTGTAGGGCAAAAATGTTCATCAGTTGACTAGATAGTGAACGTATGTAAGAGACATGGTAGTCACAGAAAAATCACCTGTTTCACAGCCCTTGCACTCAAATATGAGACACAAAGCATGAAGTAAATAAAATGTAACCAGAAAAACTATGATTTAGAGGTGTGTAGTGCAAAAATGTTCAGGAGTTGACTAGATAATGAACGTAAGTAAGAGACAAGGTAATCACTGAGAAAATCACCTCTTTCACAGCGTGTGCACTCAAATATGGGACACAAAGCATGAAGTAAATAAAATGTAACCAGAGAATGAGGATTTAGAAGTGATTATGGAAAAATATTTAGCAGTTGACAGTGTTACTTACATGTCCATGTTGGTTAACAAGTATTACCCCCACCTCTAAGGTTTTTACAGTGGTTATAATTGCTCATAATGCATGTCCAGTAATCCAGTGTAGAACTACACTTAATCCTTAGCACTGTGAATTATGATTGTTTAAACAAGAACGAAAATACTGCAGACGATCTGACAACCGTCCACTCTTCACAGGGGTTGGGAGAAAGCAACAGGAGGGGGAGAGCGCAGGAAGGAAGCCAGTCAGCGCTCGCGGGAAATTCAAACTGACCCAGTAAAAAAAAAAATAGGATTTTTTTTGCTTCTTTTGCAATTTTTGGGTTTCGACCATCAGCCTACGATGTCCAAACAGTGAGATAACCGGATTGTGGTCATCCGGAAAGTAGAGAGATTACTATAATAAGTATTGTTTTTGCAATGTCAGGGGTGAAAATCCATCTCCAACGCACACCGCCGACAGGTCTGTATACTGCCTCTCTGAATGATTTTTTATCAATTAACCACTTCAGTACCGTGACGTCTATTTCTACTTTAATTTACTCTTCCTCCAGCTGATTTTATGGCACTCAGGACTGGACTCCCATACTGAAGGGGTTAACGAAGGCTGTACTAACTCCGTGCACTTCTTCAGATCCTCCCTACACTGAATAAAATCGTCTGGTGGCAGCAAGAACAAAATGAAAATGCACATGCATTGAAGGGGTTAAAGGTATATTAAGTGCACTGAATTGTTTTTTGTCATAACTTATTTATTTATAGGGTATATGCTTCTTTAATTTAGTGTTGAGAGGACAAGTAATAGCTGTTGTGTTGGCAATTTTGGGGGGTGAAAATTCGGTAAGACTGAAAATTCGGTAATTCGAACCAGAGTAGAGCCCCATATAGTTCGACTTGTGAAGGGTTTACTGTGTGTATATATATATATATATATATATATATACACGGTATACTGTATATATATACAATAAAACCTTTACTTTCTGGACAACCACTGTCCGGTTACCTCACTGTCCGGAGATCATAGACTGATGTTCGAAACTCAGAAATGCCAAAAAAAAAATTGGGGGGGGGAGAACTAAAAAAATCCAATTTTTTTTTACCCGTAAGTTTGAATTTGGCGCGTTGCGCCGAACAGTCATGTTTACATTCCATTCCCGCCCTCTCCCCCACCCGCCTCTCCGACAGTTGTCTCTGAACTGCCATGAGTTTTTGTTTAAACAATCATATTTCACAGTGCTAAGGATTAAGTGCAGTTAAACACTGGATTACTGTACATGCTTCAAGAACATTTATCATCACTGTGAAAGCCTTAGATAATAAGGTGGGATAATGTTCATAACAGCACAGCCACCATGGACTTTGTAAGTACACTGTCAACTGCCAGATATTTACCATAATCCCTTCTAATCCTCATTCTCTGGTTACATTTTATTTACTTCCTGCTTTGTGTCCCATATTTGAGTGCATAGGCTGTGAATAAGGTGATTTCCATAGTGCTCACCATGTCTCTTACTCACGTTCACTATCTAGTCAACTGGTGAACATATTTGCCCTACTCACCTCAAAATCATAATTTTTCTGGTTACATTTTATTTACTTCATGCTTTGTGTCCCATATTCGAGTGCATAGGCTGTGAAAAAGGTGATTTTCATAGTGATTACCATATCTTACATACGTTCACTATCTAGTCAACTAGTGAACATCTTTGCCATACTCACCTCTTAACCATCATTTTCTGGTAACAGTTTATGTATTTCATGCTTTATATGCCATATTTTAGTGCATAAGATGTGAGAAAGGGTGATTTTTTTTATCAGTGACTGTCATGTCCGATACTTACTTACACTATGCTGCCAAGTGGTGAACACCTCTGCCTTACTCACCTCAAAATGATCATTTTTTGGTTAAAATTCAATTAGTTCATGCTTTGTTTCCATTATTTATGTGAATGTCCAGTAGGGAGGTAGGTAGGTGGTTTTCTGATCTAGATTAGGTTAGGTTAGGGTCAGGAATGACCAGTGCTGGAGCTTCAGGGTCACTATTTGGACAAGACCACTTTCCGGTCATGCCTTTGGCTCTATTACATCGGATAATGGAGGGATTATATATATATATATATACACAGTAATCCCTCCACTATCCGATGTAATAGAACCAAAGGCAAGTCCGGACAGTGGTCTTGTTTGGATAGTGGCCCTGAAGCTCCAGCACTGGTCATTCATGACCCTAACCTAACTTAACCTAAATCAATAAACCACTTACCTACCTCCCTACCACACATGCATATCACTTATTTAAGTCCCCTTTCACATAAATAATGCACACAAAGCATAAATTAACTGAATTTTAACCAAAAAATAATGATTTAGAGGTAAGTAAGGGATATGTACTCACAACATGCCAGCAAGTGTAAGTAAGTATCAGACATGGAAATCACTATGAAAATCACCCTTTGTCACACCATATGCATTTAATAATGGACACAATGGATGAATTAATTGAATTTTAACCCCAAAATGATGATTTCGAGGTAAGTAAGGCATAGATGTTCATGAGTTGGCAGCTTAGTGTAAGTAAGTATCGGACATGGCTGTCATTATGAAAATCATCATTTCTCATATCTTATGCACTATAATATGGGATACAAAGCATCATATAAATTAATTGTTACCAGAAAAAGAGTTACGTATGGCAAAGGTGTTCACTGTTCACCAACAGCACTGGTCATTCTTGACCCTAACCTAAATCAGAAAACCACCTACCTACCTCCCTACCGGACATGCATAGCACTTAATTAAGACCCCATTCGCATAAATAAAGGCACAAAACATGAATTAATCGAATTTTAGCCCTAATAATATGAATTTGATGTGAGTAAGGCAGGGGTGTTCACGAGTTGGCAGCTTAGTTTAAGTAAGTATCGGACATGGCTGTCACTATGATAATCATCATATCTCATATCTTATACACTAAAATATGGGATACAAAGCATGAAATAAATAAATTGTTACCAGAAAAAGAGTTAGGTATGGCAATGGTGTTCACTGTTCACCAACAGCACCGGTCATTCTTGACCCTAACCTAACCTAACCGAAATCAGAAAATCACCTACCTACTTCCCTACCGGACATGCATAGCACTTAATTAAGACCCCATTCACATAAATAATTGGCACAAAGCATGAATTAATCGAATTTTAACCCAAAATGATGTATTTGAGGTAAGTAAGTCAGGGGTGTTCACGAGTTGGCAGCTTAGTGTAAGTAGGTATCAGACGTGGCTATCACTATGAAAATCATCATTTCTCATATCTTATGCACTAAAATATGGGATACAAAGCATCAAATAAATAAATTGTTACCAGAAAAAGAGCTAAGTATGGCAAAGGTGTTCACTGTTCACCAACAGCACCGGTCATTCTTGCCCCTAATGTAACCTAACCTAACCTAAATCAGAAAACCACCTACCTTCCTCCATACCGGACATGCATAGCACTTAAATAAGACCCTATTCACATAAATAATTGGCACAAAGCATGAATTAATTGAATTTTAACCCAAAAATGATGATTTTATGGTGAGTAAGGCAGGGGTGTTCGCTAGCTGACTACATAATGAACGTAAGGAAGAGACATGATTATTACTGAGAAAATCACCTTTTCACAGCCTAAGCACTCAAATATGGGACACAAAGCACGAAGTAAGTAAAATGTAACCAGAAAAATTATGATTTAGAGGTGTGTGGGGCAAAAATGTTCACCAGTTGACTAGATAGTGAACGTAAGAGACATGGTAATCACTGAGAAAATCACCTCTTTCACAGCGTGTGCACTCAAATATGGGACACAAAGCCTGATGTAAATAAAATGTAACCGGAGAATGAGGAATTAGAAGTGATTATGGAAAATATTTAGCAGTTGACAGTGTTTACTTACTGTCTATGATTGTTGTTTACTCTCATCTCTAAGGTTTTTACAGTGGTCATAATTGCTCTTGAAGCATGTCTAGTAATCCAGTGTTTAACTACACTTAATCCCTAGCACTGTGACTTTTGATTATTTAAACAAGAATGAAAATACCGCAAGCGATTGGACAGCCGTCCACTGTTCACGGGAGTTGAGACAGAACTAGTATGAGGGAGATTGGCGGGAAGGGAGCTAGTGGGCGCACACGAGAAATTCAAACTGTCGCGGTCGGAAAAAATTGGATTTTTTTTTGTTTTTTTGGCAATTTTGTGGTTTCGGCCGTCAGCCCATGATGTCCGAATAGTGATGTATCCGGATAGTAGAGAGATTACTATATATATTCATATATATATACACCAAATCCTCAGCTATTGCGGATTTCGCTATAGCGTTTTATCGCTATCGCGCCTTTATAAATAACCTACCCAAATACTCCTATCACGCACTAAATGCCTGCTATCACACACAAGAAGTATTAAAAAATTTAAAAAATGCCGGGTTCCTGCACTCCACCCAGCCAACAAAAGATTCACTTGGTGATTGGTCGTGTGACGTCAGCGCCAGCCGAGCGCTGACTGCCCGCCTGACCGAGTCTCCCTTGCCGTCCGCCAAGCCATTCAACCCGTTCTCAGACTGCGAACAGTGAGAGAGAGAACAATAACCTTTTTTGTGATATTACAATAGCCAAATTACTTAAACTTAAATGGCCACCCCTTACTAGATTATGGCGTCTGGCATTTGATGGATAGATCACCCATAGCTGTCTTCATTAATGACGGCGAGTTGTCTTGTTATTGTTGTGACGGCGAATTGTCCTGACACCATCAGTCCTTCCTGACGATTTCTTTATAGCTTTTATTTTTTTCCATTTTTGTTGATGACTAATGGCTTTGAAAAATAATTTCACACTGCATTCTATTTTTTTTATGGGCTCCGAAACTTATTCCTGGCAAAATATGCATGATGCTAGATGGCCATGAAAAGGGATAGTAAGTTCTGTTTCTTATTAACCCTCCCCATAAAACAAATAATTCAGTCAAATGGCCACCCATTATGGGATTATGGCATCTGGCAATAGATAGATAGATCACCCATAACTGTCTTCATTAATGACAGCGAATTGTCTCATTGTTGTGACAGGAAATTTGAGGCGAATTGTCCCAAAACCGTCAGTCCTTCCTTACGACTTCTTTATAGATTTATTTTTTTCCTTTATTGTTGATGACTAATGGCTTTGAAAGATAGTTTCACACTGCATTTTTTTTTTAACGGGCTCTGAAACTTATTCCTGGCGAAATATGCGTGATGCTAGATGGCCATCAAAAGGGATAGTAAGTTCTGTTTCTTATTAACCCTCCCCGTAAAACAAATAACTCAAGTCAAATGGCCACCCCTTACTGGATTATGGCGTCCGGCAATAGATAGATAGATAGAGCATCCATAGCTGTCTCCTTTAATGACGGCGAATTGTCTTGTTTTTTTTGTGACTGCGAATTTGACTTGGCAAATTGTCCCAAAACCTTCAGTCCTTCCTGACGACTTCTTTATAGCTTTTATTTTTTTCCTTTATTGTTGATGACTAATGGCTTTGAAAAATAGTGTCACACTGCATTTTTTTTTTAACGGGCTCCGAAACTTATTCCTGGTGAAATATGCGTGATGCAGCTGATTGTAGACCATCATCAAAAGGAATAGTAAGTTCTGTTTAATTAACCCTCCCTGTAAAACTAATAACTCAGAGTCAGATGGCCACCCGTTTCGGGATTATGGCGTCTGGCAATAGATAGATAGATAGATCACCCATAACTGTTTTCATTAATGACGGTGAATTCTCGTTATTGTTGTGACGAGGAATTTGACTTGAGGCAAATTGCCCCGAAACCATCAGTCCTTCCTGACGATTTCTTTATTGCTTTTATTTCTTTTTCCTTTATTGTTGATGACTAATGGCTTTCAAAAATAGTTTCACACTGCATTTTTTTTTTTTAATGGGCTTCGAAACTTATTCCTGGTGAAATATGCGTGATGCTAGACTGCCATCAAAAGGGATAGTAAGTTCTGTTTTTATTAACCCTCCCCGTAAAACAAATAACTCAAGTCAAATGGCCACCCCTTAAGGGATTATGGCGTCTGGCAATAGATAGATAGATAGTACAGTGTTTTCCTAATTTCCTTGCTCATTATTAGACCATTATACTGGCAACCCTCATGCAACGAACGTGTAGAGGTGTATGGTACGTATGGTATGTAGGAGGACTGCTGGGCCATGATAGCAGGCTGTGAAGCCTATGCCCAGAGTCGGACACATAAAAAAAAAAAAAAAATGCAAATAAAAATCGGTTTAACGAAAATTGTGTTTTACTACCCTTCACTTGCACGACGAATGCCTAGACTTGGTTTAACGAATTTTTTGGTTCTATTGTTGTTTCAGCCCCAACAGAATTACAAGTTTTGATCCATTTTTTTCGATATTTTAGACATTTCTGAGACACTTTTCTTCTATGATATTTTCTTCTCAAATTATTTTTATTGTACTCCTCAAGGTTAGATTAGGTTAGGTTAGGATATCTTCAAGAGTCTAAAATATCGATGAAAAGGTTCAAAATTTCCTAATTCTGTTAGAGGTTGAAACATTAATTTTACTAATTTTTGGTTTACCAATTATCAGCCGAAACATCCAACAGAGAAGCCAGTTGCGCATAGTGACTAGCAGCTGTTGACAGCAGCGCCTCTAGCAACACAAGGGTCGTACTAGAATTCAAAACAAAACAGCTGTAGCCTTGCCAAATTCGCTTGTGCATTACTGTACTACTTTTTGCTCACCATGCCTAAATGACCTGCAACTAGCCCTTGCCATCAAGCAGCCAAGGCCTCCAGGAAGAGCTTTTTGCTCGAGACTAAACTGGATATAGTAAGGTGGCACGAACGTGGTGAAAAACAAACTATAGCTCGCCTCCATGACCTGGCTTCGTTTACAGTGTTGAGTAACTTTAAATCAAGTGCCATATGTATTTGTAGAATGTAGATGTACAGTACTGTATGTACAATAGTTGTAGAATATGAGTTATGGAGTCATAAGATACACAAACATTTATTCATGATGAGCTAAGAAGAGTAGATACACAAACATTTATTCATGATGAGCTAAGAAGAGTGAATACCGTAATAGTAGATGGGGGTGAAAATCAAAAGTCTGGAACCATATCCCATTGAATACATGTTATAATGGGCTTGTGCAATGAAAAATCACACAACGAATGGTTTTCCAGGAACTTAACCCATTCGTTAAGTGGGGGTTGTCTGTATGTTATTATGTGGTACAAAAAAGGTATCTTAGGCGTAAATATTGAGGTCATGGCACCAATTACAATTATTACCATAAGTTTTTCAATTCGGCTCGCGTTTTCAGCTGTAGCGCAGCCATGGGGGCACCAATTAGGCATGATAGCCGAGAGTGGGGTTACATACTGTATATACATACAGTGGGGCCGCTCGGTTAGCGTTTTTTTGGGTAGCGAATCCACGGGTAGCGACAGGAAAGAAACTATCTCATGGCGATTAATGCTGCACAGTTAGCGAAAATCCGCTAGGCATTTATCACGTAGCGAGCAGGTGGGCAGAGTTGCCAAGGTCGGAACCTGATTCAAAAGCAATACTGGGCGAATATCATCTGATCTGATCTTAATGCTGATGGTGTATGCAAGCCGACCTTCATTTGTAGCGGGCGATGGGCTGAGTTGCTAAAGTCGGACCCTGGTAACACTGACAATGAGTGCGAGTCTATCCTCATGCTGATGGTGCACAGTTAGTGAAAATCCGCTAGGCATTTAACATGTAGCTAGCAGGTGGGCAGAGTTGCCAGGGTCGGAACCTGATTCAAAAGCAATACTGGGCGAATATCATCAGATCTGATCTGAATGCTGATGGTACATGGGAGCTGATCTTCATTTGTAGTGGGTGGATGGGCAGAGTTGCCAAGGTCGGACCCTGGTAACAGACAGTGAGTGCAAGTATCCTCAGTCAGTTCATTGACCCATTGCTTATCCATGAGCCGTGTGTTCATTCAACCCTCAGTCTCTCCATTGTTAAAGTTTTTTGTGACCTTCCATTTATTGTCTGGGGACTGAGTGCTCTATCATGGCCTCAACTTTGGTGGCTGCCCCCTGTTCAGCTCGAGGAGGACCTATATGATGGTTGGGAAGATGAGGAAACAGACAGCCGTATTCTTAAACTTTCCCTTCCCTTTTAGAGGCATGGGAAGGACATCTTTCTCCGAATTGGTATTCTTAAAAAAATCCCTCTCCTTCCGAGCTGATCGAAGGGAAAAGTTTTCCCGCCTAGCAGCCGAAATTATTCGAACTTGATGGAATAATTTGACCCGTCTCTTCAAAAATTCCTGCGCAATTTTTGTGCGTTCTTTTGTAGTTTATTGTCTTAAATATTTTTAAAATGTCGATGAAAGGTGCCTTACATTATTATTAATACGATTTACAATGATATACTGATTTTTTTTTAGTGCTATTTGTATCTTTAAAAGTGTTACCCATGTCGGCTGAGATGTTTTGCCAGACATAAACAAAGCAGACGACGTACTACCTCCGATATTCATCCAGTATTATATGATGTGACACTGACAAATCTTGTACATTATGGCCAGGGTCACACCAAGATTTTTTTTTTTTTCAAGAAGTATTTTGCTTGTTAATTTGCCTGGAAAAGGAAAATCTGCCATCAAGGTCACATGGTTCGGCTCATGTCTCCCAGCTGGAAAAAAACAAGTGAGCGCTGCCATGCGAGTACGTGAGGCGGACGTTAAGAAGTGATTCTTACACTTATGAATAACAACATTAAGGATAATAATATTCCACGAATATAATTTATCAAAATATTGTCTTGAGGAGTGAACACTGCTGCGGTGTTAGCCAGAATGGTGTTTATGACTTAATACAAACCAACAGTATGGGTGTTGGCAATCTCCCACATCTCAAATGTGTTGTGTTTTCATTATCTAGCACGAGATATGCGTGTTTTGATGTATTAGTTTATCATTCTAAAGCTCCACCATAACAAATACCAGCAGAATGAGTCGTTTTAGCTTGACAGGGCTACCAACCTGAACATTTTCCGTTCCCTTCCAAGGGAATCTCTATGAATACCGATGGAAATCATAACTCCTTGGACGGGAAGGGAAAGTTTAGGGAAGGGATTATTTTTAAGCATATGGCTGAGAGGCCCATCACATCGAGAATGAAGTTTGTTTGCATGTGTTACGACGTGAGGGACAAGAGAAAGATGAGGGATGAGAGATGGGGAGTGAGCAGAGTCAGGTCTGTGGTCGCTAGGTTGCTGCGGTACAATATCCACCAAGCACGACAGTAATTTCAACAATAAATAGCAAAAATGATTTAAAAGTTGTTTATCCATTAGCATGTTAAGTTTATTTTATTAGTGTTCACAGTAGGAATTTAAGGTTTCGTTGGAGTGTAGTACAGGTATTTATTTTTTAGCGGCTCTAGCAGGGATGAGAGAGGGAGAGTGAGCAGAGTCAGGGCCATTTCGCTAGGTTGCTGCGGTACAATAGCCACCAAGCACGACAGTAATTTCAACAATAAATAGCAAAAATGATTTAAAAGTTTGTTTATCCATTTGCATGTTAAGTAAGTTTATTTTATTAGTGTTCACAGTAGGAATTTAGGGTTTCGTTGGAGTGTAGTACAGGTATTTATTTTTTAGCGGCTCTAGCAGGCTGCCACGGTATGGTAACTACAATTGATAACAGTATTGTCGGCATCAGCCACTGAGGTCCACTGCAGGACCGGCCTTTAGGTGGCACTCAAAACGAATTAAAAGTAAGTTTGTTAATCTTCTTTGAATATGTAATATACTATCTTATTACTGAAGAAATATGACGTGATATTAATGGTTAATGGAGGAAATTAGAGATATACCTGAAGGAGTCAGGACCGTAGTTCATTGACCCATGTGAAAGTATGTATCTTAAGCTTTTCTTGTAACTAATCTCCAACTATCTCTCTCCTACCAAATTTTACAGTTTTAAATTTTTCCTTTACCTTTCCTTTTGGGGGAATGCCAATATCTAAGCGATACTGAGGGGTGGAAGGTGAACCTCCCTGCAGTTACCCCAGGAAGAAGAAGAAGATTGTTTGTTTATCCACACACCACGCATCCATTCAACTTGTCACAGTCTCTCGCCATTGTTAAAGTTTTTTGTGACCTTCCATTTATTGTCTGGCTACTGAGTGTTCTAATATCATGGCTTCAACATCGAGGGCTGGCCCATGTGGTGGTGGTGGCCCAGGGAAAAAACAGGAAGTACTGGTAATGTAAAAGTGACCGAAAAGGCCAGACAATACATGCGTAGCAAGCCAAAGAAACAATACTGCGTGGAGGAAAAGAAAAAGATAACTTTTTGAATACTGTATGTAGTATACGTTTATCTTATTACAGTACTGTACTGAAGAAATATGATGTGATACTGATGGGTAATGGAGGAAATTAGGGGTATAGCTGAAGGAGTCCAGGACTGTATTAATTTTTTTAGGTAAGAAGTTTGCCCCTCAGGTAGCGATTTCACGGATAGCGGCCATTTTGTTGGACTAATAAGGTCGCTATCCAAGGGGCCCCACTGTATACTGTATATATATATA
>JAGKTI010021466.1:0-15738 GCA_018397915.1 Birgus latro | reverse complement strand
TTTCTCTCACCTACACTTGTGTGTGATTTATACTTGGTTTTTACCCTGTCTCCAAGCCACTCGTGTTCGGTATCTGTGAGTATTGTTTGTGTACCTACGCCCTACTGAGTTGTGATCTGGTTAGGTAAGAGTACCAAGTTTATATTTGTATTACGCAGAGCTATGTGTGCATTTTTTGCTTTGTAAATCGAATCTGGTATCTTTTATCGGATGTGTGTGTTTTAGTGTACAGAAAAGTTAAGTAAGTCTTCTTGTGAACTTTACCTTATCCCTTTTGGTGATTAATTTTAGGGTTAAGAGTGCACCTTAATATACACGTCCGTAACAAATTTGGCGACCTCTTGCCAGGATAGCTGTATGATAAATTAATAACTTTGGTCTCCATATCAATTTGGTGACCTTTTTCCAGGATTGCTCTGTGACATATTAATAACCTTGGCAAATACACAGTGCTTACTTTAATACGATCAGTGATAGTGATGTGAAAGCCTTTCTTGATTCTAAGCCTACCCCAACCAAAGTGAAAACTCTTAAGAAGCACGAGCTTAAATTGCTTGCTCAGGCCATAAATGTGACAATTCCTGCCTGCATTAATAAGACTTGCTCACTTGATTTAGTGTTGGAAATCATGTTTGCACAAAGTGAGTCCTCCATAGCCAGTCCTGAGCCAGTTGATACTGCACAAGTCGTTGACCCTGAGTCTTTATCATCGGAGACACCAGGGCCTAGTGTTGTTTCTGTTCATGATTCTAGTGACTAAATACAACTTGAGATAGCCAGACTTAAGCTGAGGGAATTGGAAATACAAGCCCAGATGAGACAAAAGGAAATGGATTATGAATTCAGAATGAAGCAAGCTGATAGCTTACCTAGAGCTAGGAGTTCATATGGCAGTAGTTCATCTTTTGATGTTGCTAAGAACTTTAAGCTGGTCCCTCCCTTTAACGAGCAAGATGTTACTAAGTACTTTCATATGTTTGAAAAGGTGGCAGGTCGTCTCTCATGGCCAAAAGACTCTTGGACAGTACTGTTGCAGAGTGTTTTGAAAGGAAAGGCTCAAGAGGTTTATATTTCTTTATCAGTGGAGCAAAGTGCTAACTATGACTGTCTAAAAGAGGCCATTCTAAAAGCATACGAACTCGTGCCAGAAGCATGTAGGCTTAAGTTTAGATCCACTTTTAAACAGAAAGATCAGACTCATGTGGAGTATGTTAGAATACTTACAGATTTATGTGATAATTGGTTACGTGCTAAGAATGTTAATTCTTTCCCAAAATTGAGGGAGCTAATGATCTTGGAGAGTTTCACTGATAAAATAGACAGGAATATTGCAACACACTTGGTGGAGATGCAGGTAGATGCCCTAGATGAGGCTGCTTTTGTTGCTGATAATTATAGTATAATTCATACGCATGAACGTAAGCCTCATTCATTTGCTAAGGGTAGGAGAGTGAACCAACCAGTTTTTGTGAACCTTTCTTCTGGTAAAGGCAAGTTAATGTTAAGTGACACTAGTGGAAATGTTGCAACCCCAGAGCATGTTAGTTCCACCAAAGTGAGTGAGGACAGTGTTGCCAGAGGGTCAAGAAAAGGTGTCAGATTTTGCCAGTATTGCCAGAAAACGGGGCACTGGGAGGATTGGTGCTGGAAGAAACGAGGGAAAAGTTCTAATGTGAAACCTATTACTTTGGTAAACTCTTGGGGAGCTTTTGACACTAACAGTGAGCAGCCTTCCACAGATATTGTTAGCGGTAATCAGACACCACCCCAGCAAGTGAAAATTGTTGATAAGGCCAGAGTGGATCTGTCAGTGGTTGATAGACAGACTCCTGTAGAGCCATTGTTAGACACTAGTAAGACTGGAGCAGTGCAGCCGTCAGGTTCAAGTGAGAGTGGTAATAAGACTCCATCAGAGTGTCTTCCCCCAAGTAGTACAGAAAGTGACTCCTCCTCAAATAATTTATTTGCTAACTTTATATCTAAAGGGTTAGTTTCACTTGATGGAAAAGGTGGTAAGGAAGTCACTACTTAAAGACACAGGAGCTTCTCAGTCACTAATGTTGAAGGGGATTGTTAATGTAGCTGACCCTAATGAATGTGTCTTGTTGCAGGGTCTAGCTGAATTTGTATCTGTTCCCCTAGTTGAGGTGAAGCTCCAGTCAGAGTTAGTTACTGGTTCAGTGAGTGTGGGTGTTATTGACCAACTTCCTGTACAAGGAGTCACTTTCCTTTTGGGCAATGACTTGGCGGGAGGACAGGTAAGTGCTGTTCCCTGTGTGTCAAAAACCCCCCTGAGTGAGGATAGGACAGAGTTGGATTCTATTATATTTCCCGCGTGTGCTGTAACCAGAGCTATGACGGCAAAGGCCAGCCGTGGTAATGTTGATAGTCATGGCACTGGCAATGCCAATGATATTATTGGGCTTGGTGATACCTTTTTCGCCCAGTTGAATGACTCTGAGATTGATGATTCTCCTCACGTTGATGTAAATGCAAGATTGGCTGATGTGCAAAGATCTGATCCAGAGATTGCCACTTTAGTTGACTCAGCAGTTAGGGTAGATGAATGTGAGTCTGAACTGACAGAATGTTAGTATTTACGGCCAAACAACGTGTTAATGAGCAGGTGGAGATCTCCTAGTGTTGCTCATGATAACGAGTGGGAGACGGTACACCAGGTGGTAGTTCCAAGGCCTTATAGGCAAAGAATTATGTCCATTGCTCATGACTCCTCAATAGCAGGTCACTTTGGGGTGAGGAAGACACTCTCCCGCATCTGGCAGTATTTTTATTGGCCTGGAATCCGTCGAGATGTCGCGCGGTTCTTTAGGTCATGTCACACCTGTCAGCTAGTCGGTAAGAGCAATAAGCCGATCCCTGCGGCTCCTTTGAGTCCTCTACCTGTGTTTGAGGCCCCATTCGCTAGAGTCCTTGTGGACATTGTCGGTCCTTTGCCTAAAACCTCTTCAGGCCACCAGTACATCCTCACAATGTTAGACATGGCTACTAGATATCCTGAAGCCATTCCCTTGAGGAATATTTCGGCTAAATTGATTGTAAAAGAGATGCTGACCTTTACCCGTTTAGGACTCCCTAAGGAAGTTCAGTCGGACCAAGGCTAATTCCAGACTGTTCAGACAAACCCTTAAGGAGTTAGGCATCTCCCAGATCACATCCACAGCATCTTATCCTCAGAGTCAGGGTGCATTAGAGAGGTATCACCAGACTTTGAAACACATGCTCAAGAAGCTTTGTGCTGATGAAAAGGACTGGAACAAGTGTTTGCCCTTTTTACTGTTTGCAACTAGAGGGGCACCAAGTGAGTCTTTAGGCTACTCCCCATTTCAGTTGACTTTTGGCCATGAGGTAAGAGGCCCACTTAAACTTCTCAAAGAACAATGGGTCAAGGATGATGATCAGATAAACTTGCTAGATTATGTGTCAAAATTTAAAGAAAGATTGGCCTATAACATGGAAGTAGCCAGGGCACACTTGGAGTCATCTCAGGAAAAGATGAAGAGATGGTATGACCACTCTAAGAAAGTTAGGAACAGGGTCTTCAACCCAGGTGGCTTAGTCGTTGTTTTACTACCCATTCATGGGCAGCCTCTGCAGGCAAGTTTTTCGGGTCCTTATGTGGTTGAGAAAAGGGTAGGTGAAATGAATTATGTCATTTTAACCCCAGACCGGAGGAAGGAACGGAGACTGTGACATATCAGTATGTTGAAGGAGTACCACAGGCGAGACGTGGACCCCCCTAAGGCTGTGTGTGTGGTGGCGGCTACCGAATTGGCGGAGGACGAGGGCTGCACTTTGACTTTGGACCAGATAACCAGTTGGAGAGGAAACCAGGGCGCTTGGAGTACGCTGGCGGATAAACTCTCCCACTTGACTGCACAGCAACGTGCCGAGCTGGTTGCACTTCTCAGTTACTTCCCTGATGTCTTCCGGGACACCCCAGGACGGACGGATGTGGCACAGCATGATGTGGTCGTTGGCAATGCTGGTCCTGTGAAGTGTCACCCTACCGGGCTAGTCCTTCGAAGCAGACCATCATCCAGGAGGAACTGAACTACCTGTTGCAGCAAGGGTTAATCGAGCCCTGTCAAAGTGAGTGGTGCTCCCCGGTCATGGTGGTTCCTAAACCCGATGGGTCCCACTGTCTTTGCATTGATTACCGTAAAGTTAACTCTCTTACGAAAATAGACGCCTACCCACTACCTAGAGTAGATGATTGTGTAGATGCTATTGGCACTGCTAAGTACTTAACCAAGTTAGATTTGATGAAGGGATATTGGCAAGTCCCTCTCACAGAAAGGGCCCAAGAAATTTCCTGTTTTGTGGTTGGTGGCAGTACTTATAAATGTAAAGTCATGCCCTATGGTATGAAGAATGATCCTGCCACCTTCCAAAGGCTGATGAATGATCTCACCCAGAGTTTGGATGGTTGTGTAACCTACGTTGATGATGTAATCTTTAGCAATACTTGGGAACAACACTTGAGCCAACTAGATGCCTTGCTGCAGAGACTGTCCTCTGCTAATTTAGTGTTTAATTTACTTAAATGTGAATTTGTAAGGGCTCAAGTGTAGTACCTAGGTTATGTGGTCGGCTTAGGCTAAGTTAGTCCACCTGATGTAAAGGTTCAGGCCATAGTAAATTCTCACCAACTCAAAAATAGGAGAGAGTCGTAACGATTCTTGGGTATGGTAGGGTACTCCAGATGCTTTGTCCTGAACTTCTCTGATCTTGTAGCTCCCCTCACTGATTTGTTAAGAAAAGGAGTCAAGTATGAGTGGAAGCCGGAATGTGAGGATGCCCATTCAAAAGTTAAAGCCATCCTATCAAGTCACCTAGTGCTTCAAGCTCCCAATTTTGACAAACCTTTTAAATTAGCTGTTGATGCTAGTGGTCTAGGGGCTGGTACAGTTTTGGTTCAGGATAATGATCGGGGCTTTGAGATGCCTGTGTGCTATTTCAACTAAAAGTTCAATAAAGCCCAAAGGAATTATTTAACTATTGAGAAAGAACTCCTTGCACTCATACTTGCCCTCCAACACTTTTCTGTATATGTTGGTCCAGGGTTAGGTGATCTTGTAGTGAACACTGATCACCACCCTCTGAAGTTTTTGTCCCGGTTTAAGGACAAGAATCTTAGATTGACCCGCTGGGCCCTATTTTTGCAAGAATACTCCCTTGATGTAAGACATGTACATGGTGTCGAAAATGTTCTAGCAGATTACCCGTCGAGAACTTAATTTGTACAATGTCCTGAAATTTCCCTTGGAAAATTTCTTCTTTCAGGAAGGGAGATGTTACTGGCGTAGATACCCCAGTTGTGTGCTAGAAATAGGAGAGGGAGATGATACGTGTACAGAAGTTTACTGGAAATAGATTAGGAGATTATCACAAAGATCCTATTTCCCAGTTTAACTGCTCCTGTTCGTGAGAAAGTAGGATAAGCCTAAGAGGGGCAGAGCGTATATCCAGAGTAACTGCCAATCAAAAGATGCCAAATCTTTCTCTGAGTTTCTTGATGGCTCGTAATTGACTATGGGTGAGCTGAGTGAGGCACGCATGGGTCGTACGAGGTACTAGTGCTGTTGAGTGGCTGGAGATTATTATTCCAAACGCCTAATGGCTAAATAACCGAAAGAGGCGGAGAAATGACCTTTTATAAGCTCAATTTAGCAGAAAGAGCGTCACTACTAAAGTCATTTTTCAAGAGAAACATTCATACGTCTTTGTTACTGTCACGTACTTTGTCTGTCACAATTTATTACACTTTCCCTCATAGTTTCTCATTGCTTAATACGTGACGTTAATTTCAAAAGACACTGTTTTGCACCATTATTAGTTTATTCACTACTCCAACTACACTTGTATAATTTATTCACTTTCTCTCACCTACACTTGTGTGTGATTTATACTTGGTTTTTACCCTGTCTCCAAGCCACTCGTGTTCGGTATCTGTGAGTATTCTTTGTGTACCTACGCTCCACTGAGTTGTGATCTGGTTAGGTAAGAGTACCTAGTTTATATTTGTATTACACAGAGCTATGTGTGCATTTTTTGCTTTGTAAGTCGAATCTGGTATCTTTTATCGGATGTGTGTGTTATAGTGTACAGTAAAGTTAAGTTAGTCTTGTGAACTTTACCTTATCCCTTTTGGTGATTAATTTTAGGGTTAAGAGTGCACCTTAATGTACACGTCCGTAACAATATAAAAAGTAGCCAGTTGCTCAATGTGGATGGTACTTGGTTCTCAGTTACAGATCTGGTTTCTGTCCCTATCAGTTGTGATGGTTTTTGTTAAAGGAACGGCCACAACCTGATAAAACTTCACTCCTTATACTGAGGAAAACAGGATAGAGAAGTGTGTGTCAATCATAGGAGTGTTTAAATTCTCATTGCAACAGGCAAAATATGTAAATGGTAGGATACTTATCCATGAAGTTAGAGAATTAATATGGTATGGAAAGTGTGAATATAGTTAAGTACTGTACACTGGCGCAGAGATAAATAGATAGATAGATTGACTGACTGACTAACTGACATTCTGACTGGACTGACTGACTGACCGACCTACCGACCAACCGACTGACTGACCAACCGACTGACTGACTGAGAGAGGGAGAGAGAGAGAGAGAGAGAGAGAGAGAGAGAGAGAGAGAGAGAGAGAGAGATTGTTATCCCTTCAACATTCTCCTCACCCAGTCTTTCCTCTCCTAGTTTCCTCTCTTTTCCATTCATTATTATCACACACTTAAGCAAACAAATAAATAAATAAATAAATAAATACAGTAAAGACCATGCATCAAGCTTGGGATGATGAGGTAAAAGAAGCCACAGTTTCCTGATGGTTTCGATCCCGGGGCTCACTAACCAGGTCCAGTTATCCACTGGTGTTGGCTGTTGAGGCTCATTTCCTTTATTCTATCTATCAATCTACCTGCCCATCTATTTACCTATCTCTCTGTCCATTTAGCTATATATCCAATTATCCACGGCGATCAGAACATAACTCCTTCACCCACAAGAAAAGCCTTTAATAAACTCAAAAGGAAAATAAACTTTCACAATTATGATGCCTCTAATAATTTTACAGCTTCAGACAAGGCAAGACGATTTTATTCAGCTGAGGTTGGGTCATGAGACCCTAAGAGTGTTGATCCATTCCACCTAATGCCAGGCAATTTTATTCAGCTGAGAGCACATCATAGGACGCTGACACTGTTAAGAGTACACCCTTTAATTACAGAATATATAAGATGGAGAAAATGCTGAGATGTGGAAAAGGCTGAATAAGGAAAGAGCTTGGTAAGAGAGAGAAACAGAGACAGAGAGAAAGAGAGAGAGGTGGGGGGGGGGGAGGACTGAAGACTAATGACAACTACGGTTTCGAACGTGGATAGGTATAGGGAAAAAAAGAAATCTAAGACCATGGTTTTGATCTCAGGTCTCACAAACAAAACCCAGATGTCTACAAGTGGTGGCTGCGATGTCTTCTGTTTTGATGCCTATATATATCTTATTTTTTGCGGTAGGTGTAGTAGCATCAGCAGCAGCAGCAGATATAATAGTAATAGTGGTGGTAATTGCAGTAGTAGTAGTAGTAACAGTAGCTGTAGTAAGCAGTAGTAGTAGTAAGCAGTAATAGTAGTAGCAGTAGTAGCAGTAGTAGTAATAGAAGTTGTAGTAGCAGTAACTACTGAGTGCGAACAACACTCAACCTGTTTTTGGTCAGAGCACATCCCTTCCGTCTTCATCAGTCCATATGGTATGTAAAAAGACGGAAAAATTTTCAGTGGATTCATGTTAATCTTTGTCTATATATGTATTTTTTTTTTTTTTTACATCAAACAGTCATATTTACATTAATGATCATAAGTCAGCCGACAGTCCTCTACTAGCATATTTCTCCTTCCTTTCCGAGGGTGAGAGAGCATCCATACTTCTCACACTCTTTTGCTGTGTGCTTCATATCAACGTCAGATAAAAAAAGATAAAAAAATATTTCATGTAATGTCTTGCACTGACATAGCTAGCAGAGAAATGTTGACGAACTTGTACTCATGCCTGTACCTGTGAAAGGATGATGTTTATCGTGATTCAATATAATAATGTACAAGTGTATTTTTTTTTCAGTCTAGGAAATGATAAAAACTATAAAGTTATTCACATACATAATAATAAAGTTTAACGTAATTATGTGATTACTATTTTTATTAACTAGTTTCACATTAGAGACGAGAACATAGTCGGTTTTCCCTACTAACTGCAGTAAAAATGCAACAACACATTCTCTGAACTGACCAAACGGATAGGATTAAAAGTAACAGTTCATTCACTAACAAAGACAAAAGAAACCCATAGACTTCACGTAGCATTCAAACCTGGTTCTCAGTCACGCATGTCACCTGAGAGGATTTCTGTTAAAGACACCGGCAAAGAAGTAGCAAAACAATTATCAAGTCTTTTAAGTACGATGACGCGAGTTTACCCGTGTCAGTCCTTTGATGTTATTTTATGTTATGCCCCTGCCACAAGACTATAATATTCAGCTTGGCAATGACCCATCGTGATGAAGGCATTACTACACTTACAGTTACCCTGCGTACAGTCACGGAAAAATATTACTGTGTCCCATGGCTCTGACACCACTGGCAAGGATCACTGGGACAGAAGCCGTGATTATTTGGCGAGGTTGGTACTTGTGAGTGTGTAATGCAGAGTGCAACTAACGGCAGGTTTTATGTAGTTCGTAGAGTTATTATTTGGCGAGGTTGGTCCTTGTGAGTGTGTAATGCAGAGTGAAACTAACAGCAGGTTTTGTGTACTACGTAGAGTTACGATTTGGTAAGGTTGGTACTTGTGAGTATGTGATGCAGTGCGTAACCGTAACTTATAGCAGGTTTTCTGTACCACGTAGAGTTATTATTTGGTGAGGTTGGTACTTGTGAGTGTGTGATGCAGAGTGCATATAATGGGAGTTTTTATGTACCATTTAGAGTTATTGTTTGGTAAGGATCGTATTTATGATTGTGTGATGCAGTGTGCAGTTAATAGGAGGTTTTCTGTACGGTTATAAAGAGGTAAGAACAGCAATACATAAAGTGGTAGTCACCTTTTTTGCTATATGCGTATCTACCAATGTATTTATCTGCAGGTCTCGGTGTCTGTCTGACTACAGCGTGTTCTTATATATAAATATGCCTCAGTGTCTGAAACAATGTTTTCTATAATGTCTATCTATCTATATACCTAGGCTGCTTCCCCCAGGGAAAGGGAGGTACCCGAGACAGGACGACACACTCTCAATTTACTTATCCACTCAAACACATTCATTCGCATCGTAGCCTCAAATTTTCCAGAAATAGGCCTACATGGGCTTGTCTTCAGTCTGTCTGTCTGTCACTATATACCGGTATCTATGCTTCTGCGTGCATGTAAGCATTGATCTCCGTCTTCCTTTAGCCTATTTGAATATCTGTCTGTGTCAGTCTGTCAATTAATATGATGTTTTCTATATCATTAGTAACATTCAGCAGGTAATGGAAGATTTTTTTTTACATCAGCTATATAAAATTCCATACCATTACAGAAAAATGTAATCGTACCCATGTACCCCTTCACTGCCTAGTAACCATTCAACCTATCTGTCCATCAATACATCATTCAATCAATTAGTCTCTGTCTGTCTATCTACCAATCTCCCTAGCTGTCTCTCTGTCCCATCTACAATTTCCACATCATCACCACTTTATGTATCAGTAATGTATTAGTAAACCGATATGGATAATTAATCACAAAGCAAGTCACTGAACCAATAAATCAGATATGAAAAACGTTGTTAGCACTCAGGCTCTTATGACTTACTTCCAGGTGAATAAAATCGTCTGGCGTTTGGTGAGTACCTTTGTCTAACACAGAGGTTATTGCAAAAGGATTCAAACTCAGGCTCTTATAACTTATTTTTAGGTGAATATAATCGTATGAGTCAGCTGGAATGAAATAACAGAGTTGATCCCACTGTAAGCGGAGCAATGGTGCCGTTACTAACACGCAAGATCCTATGATACACACTTAGCTGAAAAATGTCGTCTGCGTTGGAGGGTATAAAATACTATAGGTTTCCCGTCGGTGATAGTATAATGTAAAGTGGATGGAGAAAGAGACTGACTAGAAGAATGTATGTGAGTAAAGTGGAGGAGGAGAGGAAGAGGGGGAGACCAAGGATGAGATGGATGGATGGAGTGGAGACTTATATGAAAGGGGCGTGATTTGGAGAAAGGGCAACCAAATGACAAGGAAAAGGTGCCTTGGAGGCTATTTATTTGTGGCCTCCCCTTACGGGATTAAGGCGTCTGGCAATAAATAGATAAATAAATAGTACAAACACCCGTATTAACCCGGTATGACTCCTGTGACTCAAAGCTGAAAAAAATCGTCTGGCATTACCTTGGACAAAAAATTCTAGACCTGACCTGACCAAGGGAGGGTTAACTTATAAAGCCAATATTATTCAGAAATGAGGATCGATATCTGGTACTCAGCTTGGTTTCTGGTTCCTGTGCCCTTCAGTACGATGACGTGGTTTTAATTTTATTGTTGCTCTTACCAGGGGACTTAATTCAGGGATTTCATCGGAGTGGAGTAGTGAAGGAGTTGATTAAGGCCGTATCTAACTCCTCAAGCCAAAAATGTCTCTCCTCAGCTGAATAAAGTCATCTGGGAGTAGCAAGAATACAATGAAAAAGGAAGTAATTCGTGTGAAGGGGTTACTCCTGTCAGAGAGAGAGAGAGAGAGAGAGAGAGAGAGAGAGAGAGAGAGAGAGAGTTATTTTTAAACAATTATAATCTCACCACAGCAACAATGAAAACAAATCTTCGGCAACGAGAAGGCAGCACCATGCATCGTCACAGTGGGATGAAGTGTGTGTGTGTGTGTGTGTGTGACAACTTGTCAACAAAAGAATCCATGAGACGGGTCTGAAAGCGCCCCTGAGGTTTCTGTGTAATCTGTTCTATTTTATTTATCATGTACGTATAGTTTACTTAACCCATTAAATGCTTTGGCTCATGTCCTTAAATTAGGATATTCGAACATACATCCCCAAACGTATGTAAAGACCTGCACGAGTAATTCATAATCATCATCATTACTGCCATTGTTAATGTCATCGCCACTGTGATCATCATCATCATCATCATCATCGTCATCATCATCATCATGTCTATCCTATTCCGATTTAGCAGAGACAGATAAAGAGAAAGAGACAGAGACAGACACTGTGAGCCCTTCATCACTATCCTCACATAGGCCTACTTTCTCCTATCGTCGTGTTCTCTCTTTGTCCTCTCATTATCCTGATACATTTTTATTACTGTTGCATGAAGAAAATGCCAACAAGTAAAATGAAAAATGAATCAACGAACTTGGGATGATAAGGTAAAAGAAACCGCTCAGCGTAGATGGTTTCGATCCCGGACCTTCACCAACCCGGCCCAGTTATCTACCAGTGATGGCTGTTGTGGCTTCTGTCAGTCATATGTAGAGAAAGTCTATCTATGTATCTATCTGGCTATACCATTTCTATCCATCTATTTATCTGTATACCTATTTATCAATCTGCCTACCTGTCCCTACTTTTACCCCATCTACTTGTTTCATTGTCTACCTATCTACAGCAATAAGCAAATGTTTGTTGACAATCTTCTGCCAGAACTATGACCTTCCTTTATTATTTTCGTCCCTCATATATAAGGAATATCAGTTTGTCTGTATACCCATCTGTATATTTGTGTGTTCGCTCTACCTACTTCTCTAACTGTCTACCTACGTATGGAGAGGCAAAAGTTTGTAGACAGTGGTCTGCAGGCATGATGTCCTGCCTTCCATATTTGTCCTTCCTTCCCAGACGAAAGAGAGTACCGGTATCCTTCCTTCCTTCTCTTACTCTTTTGTTGTATGCTTCGTATTGCTATCACATAAAAATTGTTCATGTAATACCTTCCATTGCCACAGCCGGCAGAGAAGTGTTGGTGCTTTTTGTTCAAGGCTGTACATGTCCCTCAGTGCGATATTTAGCCAGTCCGTCAGTCCGTCATGGTATGATTCTCTCTCTCTCTCTCTCTCTCTCTCTCTCTCTCTCTCTCTCTCTCTAATATCTGTCTGTGTGTTTTTATCTACCTATCTTTCTATTTGCATATACAGTATGTTCATCCGTCGGCTATCCTATTTTCAATCACAATCCCAGAGTTCACCTAGGGTGGCCGCAACAAAACGTCTTTAACCCTTTAGCTGCCAATTACTTATTTGCAGTTTGTTTCCAATGACGTCACATGAAGTTACTGTGTTGATAAGAGAAATCTGAGGCAACAAAAATGTCTAAACTATCACCTTTAATGCTTTGCCTTAAGATATACGACTTCATGAGTTATTCTGGCTTACGACGAACAATTTCCTTCGCCTCATAGAGCCTTTGATTACGAAACATGACTACAGAACAGAAACAAATATAAAAATTAAGCTCACGTGTCCAATAACTAGCATGAAATACAAAAAAGAAACCCATGTACAGTCTTGGTTCTATCCTGGGCCTCACCACCAGACCCCAGTTATCGACCTGTGTTGGCTGTCGTCGTTTCTGTCTTTTTGCTGGATTTGCTGCCTAATTTTTGGTCTTTTAGTCAGTATATTTGATTGTGTCTACCTGCAGCAATATATAGTTATGTATCTTCTTAACAAACCGGCAAATCTATTGTCACATGTCTATTCTTGCACCCTCTAACTCATTTACCTTTTTACACCTATTTCCCAGACTTAGTAAGTATTGTTTGGTGTGTCTTGGCACTAGGGATCCTAAGCCGCACTGTCGCTTGTATAAAATCGTCTGCCGTTACTAGAAATAGAGGAATAGGATACTAGAATTTTTCCGGAAATGAGTTTCTGTGTGACAAATATCAACACTCTCAAGCTACTATAGGCTACTCATTGTGTATTTCCATAGCTGGTATAGAATTAGAGTTGACCGTACTGTGACTGACTCAAATATTCGCCTTCTCCTGCATATGGTCAGAGGTTAAGGTGGCCAGTGATTTCCTTGTTTGACTTTGTGTTGTAATTCATACCTTTGAGGCAGACCAAGAACAAGATGGAAAGGCAAGGTATAGGGAGTATATGAGGTGTGTAGGGAAGTATATGAGAGGGAGAGAGAGAGAGAGAGAGAGAGAGAGAGAGAATGATTAATGATATACGAAAACACTGACAAACAAAATAAGAACTAAGGTAACGGATACATCACGTGCCTGAAAAAGAAGTCTGCATTTTCTGTTTTGGATTCGAACTCAGACCCTTTCTAACCACACCCAGTTTTCAACCATTGTTCGATGCTGCAGCTTCTGTGCGAAAAGTCGTCTGTCTGTCTAGATAGCTACCTTTCTATCTATGTGTCTCTATATCACGTCAAGCAGCAGCAGCAATCTTCTAGGCATTTGTAAGTCTGAAATCGTATCAGTCACATATCTTTACATGAGACAACGATTTCATCCATCTTTTTATCCATTCATTTGTGTTTCTATCTATTTGGGGCTCCTATTTTTCACGAAATTTATCCATATCACTTTCAGACTGTCTTTTAACCAAGAATCTATTCATTTCTTTTTCCTGTTTAACTATGTGTATATCTCTACTATCGAAGGTGGTCACATTATTATTCTTTCCTTAAGCAGAGCCTTTGTAGACTGATATAAATAACTTAGTCCTTCAAGTGTAGAACCAATTAAGTATTTTATTCCAGCTATCGACTACCGATTTTACTCAGCTGATAGTGAGTCATAGTAGAGAGATTTAATACTGTAACCACTGACCCTCTCAGGACGATAATGCTCTAGTATTCCGTTCCACTTAATTACAGGCGACTCTATTCAGCTGAGGGCAAATCATGGGACGGTGACACTGTAAAAGGAAACCTGGTAATTACAGAATATATAGGATGGAGAAAATGCAGAGATGTGGAAAAGTAGTGACAGACTGAATATGGAAACAGCTTGGTGCAAGGAGAGAGAGAGAGAGAGAGAGAGAGAGAGAGAGAGAGAGAGAGAGACAGAGAGAGAGAGAGAGAGAGAGAGAGAGAGAGACGGGGAGGGTGATTGTGTGCACTGTTTGTTATATCTATTGCCAGACGCCTTAATCCCTTAAGGGGTGGCCACAAACAAATCGCCACCATGTCGCCCTGAACCCCGCCATTTAACCTCCCCATAGCTCACGCCCACCTCTCTCATTTACCTCTCCACTCCATCCCTACATCTCATCCTCGGCCTCCTATTCCCTCTCCCCCCTCCATCTCACTCACATACATTCTCCTCTATTGTCTCTCGCTCTCCATCCTCTACACATGGCCAAAAAACCTCAATGTATTTCTCCTAACGCTTTTTATAACATTGACATCTACATGGCAACGCTCCCTCACTTCCTCATTTGTCAGTCTGTTTCTCCATGTAACTCCACATGCTCCTCTCAAATAACTCATTTCCACTGCTCTCACTTTTGACTTGTGTCCTTCCAATGAGGTCAAAGCTTCACTTCCATACGTTAGAGTTGGTATCACAATAATATCATGCAGGGACTTTTTACTTCCATGCTCGTTTCTCTATTTCTTATCACTGCTCTCAAAGAATCGGCAAGCTTTCTCCCTTGTTGTACCCTTTCAAACACTTCATTCTCTAAACTTCTATACTTACTCATCACACTACCCAAGTATAAATGCACTCGCATTTTCCATTTTCTCATCCTGAAACCTCACTCTACATTCAGTAACTTAATTTCTCTCGACGATCATAACGCTACTCTTAACTACATTCACCTGTAGATTCCGTTTTTTACACATTTTCCCAAACTCATTTACGAAGCACTGCAGTTCCCCCTCGTCTTCACTTAACAATACAGTATCATCCGTAAACAACAGTACAGGAAGTTTCCAAACGCTGCCCTCTCTCATTAGGGCCGCTCCAACATCCACTGCCCTACCTTGTACCATTTTTATAACCCTATCCACATACAGATTGAACAGCCATAGGGGCATGATTTCAATCCATCGTTTAGATCGAAAAATTCACTCAATTCATCATCCACACATACTGCAGCCTTAGCATCCTCTTACATATTCTTCAAGGAATTCAGCAGGTTCCCATTTACTCCATATATTCTTAATATTTTCCACATTCCTTTTCTATTGACTATGTCAAATGCTTTCTCCAAATCCATGAAGGCTGCATACAACTTCTTTCCCTTCTCTAGAAACTCAGTGGGTTAGAGCGCTCCGCTCTGACTGAAGGGTCGGAGGATCGAATCCATAGACATCAGGAAGGGCATCCGGTCATAAAATGCTACACGCTCCAGTCCAAAAGTCCTCTACCCAGGGGCAACGCCTTAGCCTCTCGGGGATACCAGGCGTAAAACCATTTTTTTTTTTTTTAAGACCCAAGGATGAATATCTGATCTACACAACCTCTTCACTTCCTAAAACCTTCAAGTTTTTCTCTAACTAATTCCTCTGTTATTTCCGTAACTCTGTCAATAAGTATCCTACCATATACTTTTCCTATTACACTAAGAAAACAAATGCCCCTATGATTTACACTTCTTTTTCTCCCTCTCCACTGCACGGGGAAATAATTATACCTGACGTCAGTCCTCCGGGACTCCACATTCCTTAAGCCACACATCTGCCATAT
>JAGKTI010021465.1:0-15739 GCA_018397915.1 Birgus latro | reverse complement strand
ACCACAAGCAAGGACAAACGTGTGGAAGTGATTACTTTATACAAAGCTGGCCACAAACTCCCATTTATTGCAAATCAGATGGTGTTAGACTGAGGACAGTGCAGAGACTGGTGAAGCGGTTCAAGGACAGTGGGGAGGCCATTCCTCCCACTCCACTTCCCAAGCCAGGGAGACCTAGTAAGACAACCTTCAGGACCCGTCAGCTGATCTCAAGGCAAGTTAGCAAGGATCCAAGGCTAACAGCATGGGATTTAAAAGAAAAGAGCCCACAGTTGCTGGCAAATGTGTCTGTCAGAAGTGTGCAGCAACTGTTGCATGACGATCTGGGCTACAGGAGTTTTTGTGCTCATAACAAACCACTGCTAACTGCACTTCAGAAGAAAAAGAGAGTAAATTTTTGTAAGAAATATCTTGCCTGGAGTGAGGAGCAATAGAAAACTGTGCTTTGGAGTGATGAGTCAACATTTACTGTCACTTGTACCCCTTCATCACGAGTGTACCGCAAACCAGGCAGTGACCCCCTGGATCCTAAGTACACTTCCAAGTTTGTTAAATACCCAGCCTCACTCATGGCTTGGGGCTCCTTTACATATTATGGTGTTGGTAGGTTGGTCATTCTACCTGCAAATGAAAAAGTGAACCAGAACAATTATTTGGAGCTCTTATGTGATGTTTTAAGTGACTCTTTTGATAAAACCAAGGCAAGAGTATTTATGCAAGATTCTTCCCCTGCACATGTTGCAAAGTCAGTGAAACAGTGGCTAACAGACTGTGAGGTTCCCTTTATTCAAGATTGGCCCGGAAACAGCCCAGATATCAATCCCATTGAGAATTTATGGGCGCACATGAAGCGGCAGCTGTGTAGTATGGACACATCATCTTTGCCTAAACTTGAGGCTACAGCTATGGAGCAGTTTTAGTCCGTCTGTTCTGCAAAACTACGCCATCAGTCTCCCCAGACGCCTTAAGAAGATAATAAAGGTGAAGGGGAATGCCAGTAAATACTAAATTCAATGGTGAGTGTTAATTTATTTGTTTCTCCTTGCTAACCACAAGAATGTTTTCTTTTTTTAAGATGGCGTCAACACTTTCCGCNAAACATAGTAACGGTGCTGCAATAAAGACTTGTACTCGTAGATAATTATTACGCCATTTTAGAATGCACTCATTTCATCTCCTGGGTAAATACTTAATTAGCAGAAGTGAGGAACATAACATCAGTGCTGGGATTTAATATTTCTCATCAAGATAGGTAACCCATATGTATAAGTGAGGAGTGTTACAGTTTGTGTTGCCACAAGGATTCCACAGTGTTCAGAGGGGACTCAAACTCGCACTGCCAGTAATCTTGAAATTCACTCTATTCATGGGATGGTCAAGTTTGACCAAGTAGCTTCAGATCAATGAAGATAGCTAGTTTCATGTGTTCGCAGTTTAAAGCTCACAAAACTCAGGATACACTGATGTTTTCATATGTTATTTCTTATATTAATTTAATTCCCAAACCTTTCAGGTCATCTAATGGCCATATGGAGTAAGACTAGAAGGTTGATATAACTTGTAACCAAAGGGACATATTCTAATATGTTCACTGAATTTCATGCAACCACGACTTGATATTTAATTTGTGAGTGTAGCCCAATTTTCTCACATGAAAACAAACTGACTACAGTTCACACCATTTTCAGAGTACTGAATATCAACAACAAATTGGTGGCTACAGAAGTGCAAATAAATAAGGAAGATAATAATGCTAGTGCTGCAGCACACATATTTATTAGGCTAATGTTTCAGAATGCACTAATTCTATCCTTTGGCTAATTACTAAAATCTGAGGTATGTTATAGTAGTGTTTAAATTTAAAATTAAATTTAAGCACTAACATAATGTTTCTCACCCCTGTTAATTATTTGCCCAGAAGATGGAATAAGTACATTCCAAAATGTTGGCCTAATAAATATGTTTACTACAGAACTGATGCTACATTTTTCTTATTACTTTTTTCTCATTAATTTGTGCTTTTCAGGCTATCAGTTTGTTTATATCCAAATCTATATACCTATACATTATCCATCCAACCATCATCCATTCCTATGTTGTCCCATGAGGAGCGGAACCCGGAGCTAGGCAAGTTGGTCCTCACATTGAAGATGAGAGTGACCAGCCTCACTTATCCCTGAGTGGCATTATGTGAGCAATAAACCTTAACCTCCCCTTGGATATAAAGCTACACAGGGTCAATCCAACTGGAGCGCCTTATTTACCCCTAAGCCACCAGGCGCCATAATCTGGTTATATGGTTACCACCCACCGTAGTAAATGGTTTCCTGATGTACAGGAAACCATTTGGCTTGTCACTCAGTGTAAAGTCACCCACAGGGAGAAGGAAGGGGAAAGAAAGAAAGAAAGACTGACAGAAGAAGGAGTGTCAAGTCACCCATGGGCAGAAGGATGAGGAAAGAATGAAGGAAAGACAGACAGAAGAGGAAGGAAGGAAAAGAGGAAATACCAGACACCCAGAGCAGCACTACATTGAGTGAGTGGATGGTGAGTGTATACAATAATAAACTACACACCCTATTCTCCTCCCCGATACTTTCTACAAGCACTCTATGTTCTATACACATTTAGCACTAGGGGAATGTAGATTGAATAACAAATAAAATGCACTTCTGACACTACAAAAAGATACGTAAACAAAGAGAACATTTATTATTTTATTCATCCTTCATTCTGTTTCACTTTGAAAAGCTTCATACATCTGATGGCGGCTTTCTTCATGCTATGGTTTCTAGTAGTATCTCTGTTCAATCCCTTAACCCTCAGGTCATTTTGTAAGACATCACCCCAGTCTTCTAGGGTTTATCTCTTGGTGCACTTCCCTCCACACTCATGCTCATAGACCTTTTCACTCAATTTTCATTCTCCAATCTCTCAACATGCCCAAACATATTCATATACAGTACTGTTGTTATTGTTGTGCTCTCCTGGTCACCTGGATATGAACGTGATGGACTGCACACTGAAGCCATCCTTCTCCTGTAATCCACCAACCTCCTTTTGGGGGGATTGAGAGTTGAGGAATATTTACATAAACAGGCAGAGGATCCACCCAGTTATACCTATGCCACCAAGTGAAGGCATCCCTCTTCAGTACCACAACACTGTACATTAGAGTGACTACCAAGAGAACGAGACAAACTAACCTGGTAGGCCGTATTTTGGGTGCAATGACCCCGAGAGCCAGGGGTGCCAGCAGAACCAAGGGCAGGGCAAGACCAAATACCAGATGTGAGGAGTATGTGTTAAGGCCAACTAGAAATGCTGAGGCAGCAGTGTTCATGTTCCACCCAACACCACTCCCTCCTTCACCAACCCTTACTCCTATGAAGGCAGCAGCCCAGTGTAGGCTGGGAAAGGTTGGCTGGTGACCAGTGGTGTAGAAGCCATGGAGACTCAGAACAAACCAGGAACACACTCCTTGTAACCCTGGTTTTGAGATGGCCTCTGAAAGGAAATATAGTTGGTCTGAAACATACAAAACCAAAAATTTCTGTAAAAGTGTGAATTATATTAAAAATTTTAAAAAGCCAAAATTAGATAAGATACTTGTCAGGAATCTCCCTTTTACTCCATAATAATGTAAGAACAATAAGATGCCAAGTTAATACTTAGGCATTTTATACACATATGGGGTGCCAAGTGCTTCAGGAACAGAGCCTCTGGGAAAAGAAAGAAAGAAAGAAAGAAGGAAAAAAAAACTGTCTATCTACTTATTTCTAATGGTCATCTTAAGAAAAGTCTTTTCTAATGCAGTCCATCACACTCTGGACAATGATGGGACTGCACATCTCAGTCTGAAAAACTGCAGTTGATAGCACAAGACTATAAGGATAACAAGCATCCAGGTTCCCAGTGCTTTTGAAAGATCAGTTACAGTCAGGGGTACCTATTGGTCCACAGTTGGTGTTTATACAGTGTTCCTCACTCTAAGCAAGTAACATATTCACTTCAGTATATCGGAAAACTACACTTTGGTATCGTAAGAACCATTATTTTATGAACAATCTATCACAGAGATTTCACAGTTGACCTAATTTCTATACACAAATGGTAGAAGAACTTTTATTGCCCCCAGTATTGAATATGGAGTACTGTATAAATACAAAATTGGTTTGGCCATACAGAGCAAAAGAAGAGGAAAAAATTGATGGGGAAGGCATATAGTGGAAAAGTGGACAGAAAGAGGAGAAAAAAATGAGGTGGAAGGAAAGTGTGGAGGAGTACTTGTGGGAGGGCGGCAGGTACTGTAGATGAAGGGCTTAGAATAGGGCCTACTGTACAAACATGCCAAGGCATGCTATAGTCAAGACCATCCCAACTGCATCACAAAATAAACAAAGAAAATAACTAGTTCAAATTAAAAAACAAATATTACCTTTTTTCACAGTAAAAGCCATTTTTCACTGATAGCGAGATTAGGGGGCAACCTATGAAGTGGCACTCAACCATTAAAGACAAAATGCAAGAATGCAGTGGAATGATTCATTCCAGACTCATGCTGAAGAATGGATGCATTACTTCGCAGCTCCATTTATCATACCTCAATAGAAATGATGATCTTCTGAAGCTGTTAATAACTTGATTCCTATATGGAAAAGAGTGCCTTAAACAAATTTCACTCGCATAAAAACTACAGGATTGTCCAGTACCTATATGTAACAGTGTCTGCCATGGCTGTGCAAACACCACTGTTCTTTGTGTGGCCTTACTTGTTGCAAAGCAGGAAAGAAAAGAAAGCTTGCTCCATTTGGTGGGGGCTGACAAACCAGGTACCTCCAAAATTTGCTCAATACTGTGTAAGTAAAATGTGGCTTTTTGATCATGAAAAAATATTCTTTCCCACCTTCTTGTGACAACCTAGGATGAATACCCAATATGAAGACCCTGGACATCAAACGAGAGAGAGAGAGAGAGAGAGAGAGAGAGAGAGAGAGAGAGAGAGAGAGAGAGAGAGAGAGAGAGAGAGAGAAGAGGGGGAGGGAGGGAGGTGGGGGGGGGGATTTGTGAGCTAGCTGTGGCAAGCATGAACACTGACGTACTGTGCAAGGAACAGTGTTTTATGTAGTGTCCTGCAATATAGCATGTTATAAGCCTCCCTGGGTATGGACCAAGACTTCACTGAAAGTTGTTAAGCCCTGAAGGACTACCCACCCAATCAAATATTCTCGTAAGGTAGCCAGAGCCTAGTGAGAGAAAGTAGGCCTGGGAGATGTCAGCTAGTGCAGCAGTCTATACTGATGGAACAACATCAGGAATACTGCACAGAAGATAAGTACAGTATCCGAATATCACATGCTGGAAACACAACACAATAACAGCAGTTGTAATTTAAATCTGCTTTGGATTGGAACACACACACACACAGCACATTATCAGTTACCAAACCAAGGGTAGTACGAGAAAATGGGAGATAAGTCATGTGCAATAAAAGAAATTCCAAAAGAGTAGTGTGACAGAACTTTAAAACTCATCTCATTGTATGATAACCCTGTGGCACTGAGACATGGTATTTCCTAAGAAACTGTTGGCACCAAGATCATGTGTGCCAGAGCTGGGATGTTAGGGTTAATGTATCTGACAATAACAGAAGTCTATATAATAAGTAGATGACTCCAACAACACTAGCTGAGATTCCATGCAGTTGAGCTTCCCCAAGCCATCAGTTCTCTTCATGGACTAATACAATGGTATGCAAATGAAAAACACTGTATCTATGTAGGGAACTCTGGATAAATCAGTGGAAGTCTTGAAGGTTTTTTCTGTCAGGATTCAGATCACTTGACAGGTCCCACCTCTGGAAAAAGACATCTGCCCACAGGCTAGACATCCCTGGTATACGTGACATTGCCAGGTGGAGACGATTTTGATGTGTTCATTTGTTTAAAGTCTCTACTGTTGATGACTCTGCCATATTGAAAAATGCTTCAAAGTTTCTGCATGTGAATACTGTCATGTTGTCTGCAGCCGTGGCTCAGTGGGTTAGAGCGCTCCACTCTGGCCGTAGGGTTGGAGGATCGAATCTACCCAAGGGTCATTGGTAGACATCAGGAAGGGCATCCGGTCATAAAATGCTACATTCTCCAATCCACAAGTCCTCAATTCAGGGGCAACGCCTTGGATTCGGGGATACCAGACGTAAAAACAATACCCCCCCCGCTGAGCAGTGAATGCATATGTGCCTTATGTTGAGGACTTTCTGATGAGAAAAGGGGTGTAATAAGCAACTCCTCAATGCAGCTCAGCCTCATGGCATCAACATTACTCCCAAGTCACCACTCTCTCAAGTTCATGAGATCCAATGTTAAACCCAAACTTCATCAGAGGTATCCATACATACGCATGGAGCAGTTCCAAAGCAGAGCAGTTTTCATGACGTTTTTGATCCATCATTATAACAACTCCACTGATTTTGCTAAGCCTGGTTGTGTGAGGCCTGGAGGGAAAGGAAAAGCTAAATTTCTCTCTATTTCCAGTCATTTTTTGTCTGCACCTGCTAAGAAGCAGAATGTCAGCCACAAAGTTGCACTCTGGTGTTGGGATCTTGTGTGTTGTGCCTAGGATTCTGCGTCCTCTTCTTGTAGAGAGATAGTTTTTTGGACTGGCGGACTGTCATTGCTCTCACACCCCAGTGGTAACCTAGCCACTACATTATTCAAGTCGGTTGGAGCATAGTTTAGGAACTTCAGTAACTGGCCCTTTGACTCAATTAAATTTAAAGCTGCTTCCACCCTCTGCTTGCACTGGTTCTAGTTACACTATATACAGTATATTAATCAACCAGTCACCTGGGTAAATTAAGAGCTCAATCCCAAGTTGAGTTAATGCCTTTTGTATCATTCCTATAAACTTTGTGAAAGTGTAAAATGATAACTTTCATGATGAACAGCAATGCTGTAAGCAAGAAACATTATCCCCTGATGGAATCCAATGCAATTCTGGAACCTAAGGTGGACAGGAATGTCAAAATGCATCATTTAGGTCAATGGTGACTAACCAAATCTCTCAGTGGAGAAGGCTTCTCATATTATGGTACAGTACATAGTATTTGGGACACCCTGAGAATTGGGTTGGCTGTGAAAGATTCAAACCAGGAAATTCCAGTCTGTGCCCTTCTTCCAGAGGAACAAGATCAAGGGACAGTGGACTGCATTGTGTAAGACCACCTGAATGACTCCTTCCTCTAGAAGGTATACCCTATGCTTTCTGAAAAGCAGAGTGGGGGAAAGTTGTTGGGTGGGGTAGCAAAGCATTCTTTCACAATCTTCACAGCAAGTTATCTTTCAAGATGGTCAGCAAACTTTTCTGAATTTCAACTGAGAAGCCAACACTGGGGTTGCCCAGATGTCTGTCTCTTGCTAGCAGACTATATGGGTTTATAGGCCAAGTAACTTTTGGAGGATTTTTTTTTTTTTTTTTTAAATGTCTGGCACTGGACATATACTTGCCAACCCATTTTCTGAGACCCAGCAGTCCTCATACATATGACACATTTTTACATGTCACCATTTCAGTGGTAATACTCATTATCCATATTGCATACATGACTGGGCTGTCTCACTCAGGACTGGCTCCGGCATGGTGGTATCAGCGGAGGCATTTTTATGATACCATGATTGTATGACACCATGGTTGTTTATTATGGTACTTGAAACCCCCTCATGTGACATCAGAAATGGACTCCTGTGGGAGATGTTTGCTGATGATTTGGTGTTGCGGCAAAGAATGAAAGGGAGGGGGAGGAAAGATTTAGGAAGTGGAGAGATGGTATGGAGCACAAGGGCTTAAGAGTATGTGCACATAAAAAAAAAGTGAAGGCATCTAGGGCTGGGGGCAGTATTGTCTAAGAAGAGGGAGAGTGGCCATTTGCAGCTTGCCACAGGGGAAAGGAACGTAATTCCATCTTGTGCAGTGTTTGTGATCAGTGGGTGCATTAAAGATGTAGTGGTATTAGAGGCAGACTGTGAGATAATGCTGATTTCATGTGTGCGGTGAGTCGGGGAGAGTTTGTGGAGACTGTCAGGCGTGAAAGGATTGATCTTACTGGCAAGTCTCTTGAGTGTGTGGAAGAGTTTTGTTACTGGGAGACATGTTAATGTGCTGAAGGTGGGGCTGGAGGTGGGGCTCTGTGACTAGAGTAAGGAGTAGTTGGAAGAAGTTCAGGGAGATATTGCCTCTCCTAACACTGAGAGGGCTCTCCCTCCGTCCTAAAGAATCTTTATATGCAGCATGTTATGAATGAAATGCTTTATGGTAATGCGACCTGTGCAGTAAGAGAAGAGGATATTCACATGCTGAAACATACAGAAATTACAATGGTTGGGTGGATGTGCAGTTCATTCCCCAGTGTGAGGCCTGAGGGGGGGCTAAGTTTACAATCGGGGAGTTGAGAGGTAGGATGGGACTGGGGTATATTGGTGTTGTGATGAGGAGAGGTAGACTGAGATGGTTTGGGCATGTGGAGAGGATGGGGGATGATAATTGGGTGCAGAAAGTGAGAAGTGTTAAGGTCAGGGGTAGGGTTCCAAGAGGCAGACCGAAGATGACCTGGGACAAAGTCATTGAGTGTGACCTCAGGGTTAAGGGGCTGAATTGGGAAGCTGTCAGAGTTCAAGCGTATGGAGAGCAGCCATTAGGGGACCAAGGCCAATGCATACAAGCATGTTGGAGCCTTAAAAAAAAAAAAAAAAAAAAAAAAAAATCTGTGGATCTTATGAAAGATAACTGAAGTATATTCTAATGAAATTTAAATAATCAAACTGTTCCCTGCCTCAGTCTGGGATTGAACCTGCATCTGCTATGCTGCTGCAAGGAAATAGATGCCTTACCTCCAGCCTTTTACTTTCTACTGGGAATGTGCCTTCTTCCCTTTTGGACTGCTGCAGCTTGGCAGTCAGAGCTGCTTAATCCTTGCCAAACAACCATTTCCAGAGTGTGGTGAAGTAGGCAAGGTTTTTTGGAATACAAAAGGACCTCTTTGGCACCAAATTAATTAGTGTGGAGGACTACTTTTTGGAAGTATACAAGTGCATCTAGGATACATCAAATGTCAGTAACTGATCCAGATATATCTGACTATAAAACAGCTATAAACCCTTAAAATGAGGGGAAAAAAATGAGCAGACACTCTTACAGTAGAGATGAGACACGGATATTATGAAGAAATAAAGGCAATACCAAGACAAACTTAAGAGTTGTGCATACAAGCAGCGATGGAGTACCTGTTACAGTATTTGTATTCAGTATTCATATTCCAATACATTTAAATACCATTTTTATGTTTATTCATATTTGTATCTGAATTATTGTTATCAGATATGATCGCATTTGCATTCATATTTGAATACTTGGGCATGGTATTCATATTCATCGAAAGTCTGACAAATAGTTGTGGATTAAGTACCACAAATACCCATTTGTTTCACTGCTAACTTCAGTTTGAATGCACAGAGAGACATTACAATATGCTATGAAATGTGGGTTAACAGACCATTACTATAACACACAATGCTCCACTGTTGCAACCCTCCACTTGACCATGCACATACCCCCCACCTCCCTGCACACCTAACCAAGTGCATAATCCCCACCCCCCCATATAACACAGAGACAACAGGTCGCACTGAAATGAGTTTTTTTTTTTTCATTAAATAAAACTACTAAAGACACAGCATTCTACCAATCAAAAGGCACCAATTCACTATAAGACATACAACTATGTGAAATTTCATGACTATAGTGAATACTTTCTGAGTTCTGGCTTCAGATTCCTTGTACAGATCACACTGAAATCTGAGAAAAATTATTTTTTTTCAAATTCCCCAAAAAACTACTTAAGACATAGCATTCTACCTATCAAAAGGCACAAGTTAACTATAAGACACATTACTATAGTGGTACCAACTTAAACTGGCGGCTGGGGTGGGGCAGCAATCTGTGTACAATGGTGCTAAGTTTCCCAAACTGGCGATGTGAAACAGCTGTTATATATGTAAAAGGCATCGCAAATACGGTAAACACATATGAATACAATTTTAACGTATGTATTATAATATATGGAAGAACAGAAAACCACCCCAGCCGCCAGTTTAAGTTTGTACCGCTATATGTGAAATTTCATGACTTTATAGTTAATACTTTCTGAGACATACTCTGGAAATGAAATTTCTACACCACCTATTCTTGTTGATCCCAGTGGTGACAATACCTTCCTCTGACTCTGTCAGCTGAAGGGTAAAAATGGAATGTGATGTGAGCAGTATGAAGCTGATGTTGCTCAACAAGTCCAGTGCATATGAGCTGATACTGTTGAATGTGTCCAGTACGCACCAGTATGGAGTGTGGCAAGTGAGATGCTGGTAATTAGCCAGTTAGCAGCTTTATTTGTCATCCATACAACAGATACATTGTGCTTTGTTTATCATTTCATTTATAAAAGCTCCAACATGCTTGCAAGCATTGGCCTTGGTCACCTAATGGTGACTCTCCTTGCTATTTGATCGCAGCCTCCCAATTCAGTCTCTTATCCCAGGTCTTTTCCAGTCTGCCACTCACAACCCTACAGTATGTCCAAAGTTCACATTTCTAAATTTCCGCACCCAATTGACATCCCCCATCCCCTCCACATGCGCAAACCATCCCCATTTACCGCTCCTTATCACATCACCAATACACTCCGGTTCTATCCTTCCTCTCAACTCTTCAATCGTAAACTTAGTCCCCCCAAAGCCTCGCATTCAAGGATGCATTATACATCCACCTAATCACTGTCATTTCTGTATGTCTGAGTCTACAAATATCTTCTTCCTTTACTGCCCAGGCCCCAGTCCTATACAGCATTACACTCCTAACATATGCCACATACAAAAGATCCCTTAGCATGGAAAGAGAGCCCTTTCAATGTCAGGAGTGGGAGTTTTTGAGTGTGAGTGAGTGAGTTAATGAAATCTTACGGCCAGGATTCAGAGCATAAATTCATGATCTTAGCTTTAAGCAATAAATTATGCTAATGATTAATTTAAACTGGTAAAATCTGCCTATATTAGTGCTACAAAGAATTACATTACAGTTTTAAGATGATGGGCATAATCACTCATATCAATTCTCCTTGTGCAAGGATATCCTTCTATCTATCAATCTATTGCCAGACGCCTCAATCACGCACGGGGTGGCCACAAACAAATCGCCTCCATGTCACTCAGTCCCCTGCCACTTCACTACCACGCTTCCAACTCACACCCCCCTCTCTCATATACCTCTCCACTCCATCCCACCATCTCATCCTCAGCCTCCCCCTCCCTCTCGCCCCCTCCACCTCACTCACATACACTCTCCTTGTCAGTCTTTCACTTTCCATCCTCTCGACATACCCAAACCACCTTAACGTGTTTCTCCTAACGATTCCCATCACGTCCTCACCCACACCACAATGCTCCTTCACTTCCTCATTTCTAACGTTAGTCTGTCTCTCCATGTGACTCCACATGCTCCTCTCAAATAACTCATTTCCACTGCTCTCACTCTTGACTTCTGTCCTTCCAACAAGGTCCAAGCTTCACTTCCATAAGTTAGAGCTGGTATCACAATACAGTAATCCCACCATTATCCGACATAATAGAGCCAAAGGCATGTCCGGATATTGGTCATGTCCGGATATTGGCCCTGAAGCTCCAGCACTGGTCATTCATGACCCTAACCTAACCTAACCTAAATCAGAAAACCACCTACCTACCTCCCTACCGGACATGCATAGCACTTATTTAAGTCCCCTTTCACATAAATAATGCACACAAAGCATGAATTAACTGAATTTTAACCAAAAAATGATGATTTAGAGGTGAGTAAGGCATAGGTGCTCACAACTTGCCAGCAAGTGTAAGTAAGTATCAGACATGGAAATCACTATGAAAATCACCCTTTCTCACACCATATGCATTAAATAATGGACACAAAGCATGAATTCATTGAATTTTAACCCAAAAATGATGATTTTGAGGTAAGTAAGGCATAGATGTTCATGAGTTGGCAGCTTAGTGTAAATGAGTATCAGACGTGGCAATCACTATGAAAATCATCATTTCTCACATCTTATGTATTAAAATATGGGATACAAAGCATCAAATAAATAAACTATTACCAGAAAAAGAGTTAGGTATGGCAAATGTGTTCACTGTTCACCAACAGCACCAGTCATTCTTGACCCTAACCTAACCCAAATCAGAAAACCACCTACCTACCTCACTCCCGGACATGCATAGCACTTAAGACCCCATTCACATGAATAATTGGCACAAAGCATGAATTAATCGAATTTTAACCCAAAAATCATGAATTTGAGGTGAGTAAGGCAGGGGTGTTCACGAGCTGGCAGGTTAGTGTAAGTATCGGACGTGGCTATCATTATGAAAATCATTATTTCTCATATCTTATGCACTAAAATATGGGATACAAAGCATCAAATAAATAAATTGTTACCAGGAAAAGAGTTAAGTATGGCAAAGGTGTTCACTGTTCACCAACAGCACCGGTCATTCTTGAACCTAACCTAACCTAACCTAAATCAGAAAATCACCTACCTACCTCCCTTCTGGACATGCATAGCACTTAATTAAGACCCCATTCACATAAATAATTGGCACAAAGCATGAATTAATCAAATTTTAACCCAAAAATGATGATTTTGAGGTGAGTAAGGCAGACATGATTATTACTGAGAAAATCACCTTTTCACAGCCTATGCACTCAAATATGGGATACAAAGCATGAAGTACATAAAATGTAACAAGAAAAATTATGATTTAGAGGTGTGTGGGGCAAAAATGTTCACCAGTTAACTAGATAGTGAACGTAAGAGACATGGTAATCACTGAGAAAATCACCTCTTTCACAGCCTGTGCATTCAAATATGGGACACAAAGAATGAAGTAAATAAAATGTAACCGGAGAATGAGGATATAGAAGTGATTATGGAAAATATTTAGCAGTTGACAATGTTTACTTACAGTCCATCTTTGTTGTTTACCCTCATCTCTAAGGTTTTTACAGTGGTCATAATTGCTCTTGAAGCATGTCCAGGAATCCAGTGTTTAACTACACTTAATTCTTAGCACTGAGACTTTTGATTATTTAAACAAGAACGAAAATACCACAAACGAGCGGACAGACAGACACGTAGTACTCGTCTAGCAACAAACTCTCATCCCTTTTCTGTCCAACTCTCTAATGCAAGAGTTAACCGTTACTCCCAGTCCTTCATTTATGCAACTGGTCAACTTTGGAACTGTCTCCCTCTGTCTGTATTCCCTACTTCCTATGATCTCCAATCTTTCAAACGCAGTGTGTCCAGGCATCTCGAAATGAATGGATCTTGAATTTGGCTCTCTTTGGTATTGTTTTTACTTTTTCTTGGAAGGAACAGTATGCAGGACCATGGCCTTTGGTTCCTTCTTCCTTGCATTAAAAAAAAAAAAAAAAAAAAAGCCATCCACTGTTCACGGGAGTTGAGATGGAACTAGTAGGAGGGAGACTGAGTGGGAAGGGAGCTAGTCGGCGTGGGTGGGAAATTCAAACTGACGCGGTCGGAAAAAATCTTTCCCCCCCCCTCCCCAATTTGGGGGTTTAGGCCATCAGCCCACGATGTCCGAATAGCGGGGTGTCCGGATAGTAGAGGGATTACTTAACAACTTTTTCACATCCATGCTCACCTCCCTGTTTCTTATCACTGCTTTCAATGAACCAGCAACCTTCCTTCCCTCCTGCACCCTTTCGAGCACTTCACCCTCCAGACTTCCATCCTTACTCATCACACTGCCCAGGTACTTAAATTCACTCACATTCTCCATATCCTCCCCATCCAGTCTCACTGTACATTCACTGGCATCACTTCTCTCGAAGACCATCACTTTACTCTTCCCTACATTCACCTTTAGATTCCGTTTCTTACACACTCTTCCAAACTCATCTACCAAGCCTTGAAGCTCCCCTTCGTCTTCGCTCAACAACACAGTATCATCTGCAAACAACAGTACAGGGAGTTTCCAAACACTGCCCTCTCTCACTAGGGCGGCTCCAACATCCACTGACCGACCTTATATCTCTTTTATAACTCCATCCATGTACAGATTGAACAACCATGGAGACATGACACATCCTTGTTTCAATCCAACCTTCAAATGGAAAGATTCACTCAGTTTGCCATCCACACGCACTGCAGCCTTAGCACCCTCATACATACTATTCACACTGCCTTCAACAACTTCCCATCCACTCCATATATTCTTAATACCTTCCACAAACCTTGTCTATCTACCCTGTCATATGCTTTCTCCAGATCCATGAAGGCTGCATACAACTTCTTTCCCTTCTCTAGAAACTTTTCCACTAAGGATCTAAGAATGAATATCTGGTCTACACAACCTCTTCCCTTCCTAAAACCTCCTTGTTCTTCTCCAACTAATTCCTCTGTGATTTCCCTAACTCTCTCAATAAGTATCCTACCATATACTTTTCCTATTACACTGAGAAGGCAAATGCCCCTATGATTACCACACACTGCTTTTTCCCCTTTTCTTTTGTACAGAGGAATAATTATACCTGACTTCCAATCCTCCGGGACTCTACCCTCTTCCCAAGCCAATCTGCACACCTTCCACATCCATTCTATTACTATCTCTCCTCCATGCTTCAGCATTTCACCACACACTCCATCAATTCCTGGGGCTTTCCCCATTTTAACTTTCTTCATTGCTTCCACCACTTCCATCCTACTGATTTCTGATGGATAGCCTTATCATCATTTTATAATGTTTATTCTTTCTCCAGGATCTATAATTTTAATTCAGAGACAGACTAATGGCATCTTTCGGAGTAACATTATGGTTCACTTAACCATCCTGAAATTATAAAATGTCATCTAAGCAGTCATCAGTGGTTTACAAACATTTCATTATCCCCAAAGACCGAAATGATGCCATCACAGCATGCTGTAAGTCTTGAGAAAAAACATTTCAACTTCAGGAGCAACTACTTCTAACCTACTGCAGCATCTGAAGGTATGTCTGCTCAACTACTGGTGCAACATTTCTTAAGCAACGGACTGCTGGTCCTTCAACGGAGGACCTGAATTGTTTTTTTCCGCAGGTGTACATGAGGAGGGAGGTCAATAATATTAAAGCCCTTCTACGGGGGGGAGAAAAAAATACCGGTATTTCGGTTGGGTTTACGATGGAAGAGTTGAGAGGTAGGATTGGACTGGAGTGTGTTGGTGTTGTGATGAGGAGGGGTAGGCTGAAGTGGTTTGGACATGTGGAGAGGATGGGGGATGATAATTGGGTGCAGAGGGTGAGAAGTGTTAATATTGGGGGAGGGGTTGGAAGGGGTAGACCAAGACATGGAATGAGGTCATTAAGTGTGATCTCAGGGTTAAGGGATTGAACAGGGAGGCTGCCAAAGATCGAGCAGCATGGAGAGCCGCCATTAGGTGATCAAGGCCGACATATGCAAGCATGTTGGAGCCTTCAAAAACGAAACAATTTCATTTCCTCAAATCAGTGGCATACATATATTCAGGCAAAGAAGGGAGGACCTCCCATGAAAAGGGTGGCGGCATCTCACAAAAAGGAGGGGGCCATGCCTCACACCTCTCAAGATAATGCTAAGTAAAAGGACTACATGCCATTTT
>JAGKTI010021464.1:0-15739 GCA_018397915.1 Birgus latro | reverse complement strand
ATACAATGCCTTCGAAAAGATAAAGCATATTGGAATTGGTCGAGCGTTATGCTGCTGATACAATGCCTTCGAAAAGATAAAGCATATTGGAATTGGTCGAGCGTTATGCTGCTGATACAATGCCTTCGACTTTGTCACCATTGCTTCAAGAGAACAGCGCTGAATCCAGTGATGACACTTTAGCTCCGAGACTCAACAATTGATCTTTTACGCGCAGATACCAATGCCTAGCAGCATCACAAAGGCCGTAAATAGTTTTCTTTAGTCTCCATAACTTACCATTTGCATATTCAGGAGGAGGACGTAAATGAACAACTCTCTCAATGTCGTTACCTTGCAAGTAGGCAGCTTTCACGTCCATAGTGTGGCAATCCCACTAGTTGGTGGAGGCCGAAGAAAGTGCCAAACACACTGCTTCTTTTGAACAAGTAGGCGAGTCTTTTCGGAGATCCACTGTGTCTTCCTCAAATCCTCTGGTGACTAAGTGGGCCTTAACAATAGGCTTTCCATTTTTCAGTTTTTCTGTCACAACCCATCGAACCGTTATGGCACCTTGCCCAACATCATCTACTTCCTCATACACATCATTATTCTGCCAATTTGTAATTTCATTTTCCTTAGTGCATAATACAGCCTCAAAGTTGAAAAGAACAAGCATTTCTGTGTCATCATCAACCACTTCCCATTTGCTAAGATCCTTCTCCAAATCTATCCAATCAATGCTGCCGTCAGAGTCCCTCTTCAAATTATAGCAGTGTTTGTACTTTCCAGTGGCTTTACCTGCCCGACTCATAATCCTTCCAGACACCAACTCTCCACTTTCTGAATGTATTCCCTTTATACGTTGACCAATAGAAACTTTGGGAGGCTGATTAATAGGAACAGAAACTGTGGGAGGCTCATCAATTGGAACCACACCATCTTCCGACTCGTCATCTGGTGGATAGTCATTCAACACTTGCGGAGGATCGCCATTAGGCTTCTCCTGGACAACACTGTTCTTCTCATCACTGCTGACACCATTTTCAACTGTAGCATCTTGCTCTGGTGCACGCGCTAGACAACATATGTGCACTTGCACGTAGACACCGCCGTGTCTCACCAGAATTTGTTTCCCATCTCTGCCTATTACAATTCCGGGACCGTGCCACTCATGACTGTCATTTCTTTTGTAGAAGACTTCATCTCCATTTCGGATGTCGTTTAAGCCACTCGAACGTACGTTGTGATGCAGAGCCCTAGCCAAACGTTCATCTGATTCGGTCTTTATAAACTCTTGTCTAGGTAAATGAAGAGCGTTCAAGTTGTCTCTCACAATTTTCGATGGTGAAGGTTCCAAGGCTGGAGGATCATTTGCGTACACATTAGGCAGGCCAGGGTTTTGACCAAAAACAAGTTGGTTAGGAGAAAAGCCTGCATAGTTGGTGAGAGCATTTCTTGCTGATACTGCCCATGCCGAGGCCACATCCAATTCACACTGGCTATCAGCCATTATCTTCCTAACAATGTCACCAATGACTGCATTTTGACGCTCACAGACTCGTTGCTCCAAGGACTCTCTGCAGACGTTGTCATGATCTTGATACTGAAGGCCTCTCCCAGTGCTCGCATTTCCGCATTGTTGAATTCACAGCCATTGTCTGTAAGAATTTTTCTAGGTGCGCCAAACACAACAAACTAGCTCCAAAATATTCCTTTGATAATAGTGGGCGCACACTTATCCACGATTACTATCACATTACAATACCCGGTCGCCAAATCAACAAGGACTAAGAAATAATGCCTTCCCCAAGCTTTTAAATCCATGGCTATGGCTTCGTTAAACTTAGACACCATGGGCAAACTGACTACGGGTCGGGGCTTGGCTTTCTTAAATCTGCAACAGACTGTACAAGCATCAGATACAGCCTTGATAGCCTGCTCCAGTTTTGAACTTTTAATTCCCACATCTGTGATCAGTTTAATTAATTTCGCTGATGTTGGGTGTCCAAATTGCCTGTGAAGCTTCAAAGCGGTTTTTTCTACATCACCCCCAAGAGATGCCAGCGTGATTGTTTCATCAACATTTTTGCTTTTTTCATGGAACGTCTACTCAACAGCAAGGGAATATTGCAGTCCACAACATCAGTCACAATGGTTGCACGCATATTTCCAATGTAGCAGGGCAGAGTAACACGTTTGAGGGAAGAAACTGTGACACCATCAGCAAAAGTAAACGTTGAGGATGACGCTCCTTCTCTTATAGCTTCACGTTCGTAATCAGTGAGCTCGCTTAGATAGCAATTGATCCATTCAACTCCACAAACAGTTGTAGAACACCCTGTGTCTAGAAAAGCACATCCCTTAGATTCTTCTACTAGAGTCTGTAACTTACCTCTACTAGCGGCATCATCCGCACAGCCCATAAATAACGACAGATGCACTGTTTCAGAATTTTCTTCTCGACTGCCATCGTTTTCATCTACATTCGGACAGTCACGTGCCCAATGAAATCTAGAATCACATACGAAACACCTCGATACATTTCCGTCAGACCCAAGTGGGTTCTGCCTCCTGCTGGTGGATGAGCGTTGGGGAATTCTAGCAGATATGGTTGAACATCGGCCACTACCACGATGTCGATCACGTACTGCACCACCCTGCAAGATTCTCCATCCTCGTCGAGTACCTCTAGCATAAAACGTTTCCTCACCCTCAACTTCATCACTCCAAAATATTGGTTCGCCTTTCACCTCCCGGGCGAACACCGATGTCTCGTTCTGCCTGCCAATTTCACCAGCAAAAATACGATTCAGGGCAGATTTCATGTTTTCGTATGTCACCTCAGTTATCGCGGACATCACTAGTTGTTGCTCACTGAAAGTTTGCATGCAGCTAAGGGCATAAAAGCCATCACAGAATTTGGCAGTTCCATGTCCTGCTTTGTAAATTTGAAATAAACATGCTCAAATTCTGTCACGAACTCACGAATGTTCATATCACCGGCTCTCCTGAAGTTGTACAACTCATAAAACGCTGCAAACTGTCGACGTCCTTTGTCCACAAGAAATAAACCGTCTAATTTTTTCAGCAAGGTCTGAACACCATCCTTCTGCTTCAGAACATCTGCATCGATCTCCGAAGACACCACCCTCGCTCTTCCAGACAATGACAGGTGAATAGCTAAGGCTTGTTTTTCTTTAGCCAAGTCCGTCAGTTCGCACCAAATGTCGATGTCTTTTTTCCAGCTCTCATAAGCAGAATCATTTTCAAGTTTTGAAGGCCACTTGGTCGAACACGACGCCATTTTTCGAACTACGCTCTGCTACCAGTGTCAGACTAGGCAAACCACACTCACCAGCCTCACAACGCAAACTGCCCAAGGTCCCTGGCTGCATACCCCAGGAACCTTCCGATGACATCATCACTCGTGACTTAGCAGGTGTGTGCGTGCGCGCACACACTAACAACAATATGCACCAACAATTAAGACATCTACTTTTCCTCAACTTGAAGCCATGACCTCTTGTTCTTCCATCATCCGACACAAAAAGGTCCTCTCTATCCACCCTTTCCAATTCTCTTACATTTCCAAATATCGTGATCAAGTCACCTCTTTCCCTTCTCTTGCGCAGTGTTGGTAACTTCAGTTTTTCCAATCTCTCCTCGTAGGTGAGTTCCCTTAAACGTGGTATCATCTTCGTTGCTATCCGTTGAACCCTCTCTAGTTTATCAATATGCTTCTTCAAATGAGGTGACCATACCACAGCCGCATACTCTAGTCTTGGTCACTATCAACTCCCTCAACATTTCCTCATCCATATAATTAAAAGCCACTCTCATGTTGATCAGTACTCTATAAGTTCCCCCAATGATTTTGTTTATATTCTTTTCTGGTGACAAGCCATCCCGAATAATCACTCCCAAGTCTTTCTCATCCTTTCTTTTACTAATTATCCTATTGCCCATTTTATATGTCCAGTGTGGTCTTCTTTCACTTATTCCCATTTCTAATACATGACACTTCTTGGCATTAAAGTCCATTTTCCAAGTCTGGCTCCAGCTGTGTAGTTTGTCCAAGTCCTCTTGCAGTTATTTACAACTATCAATACATTTAATATGTTTCATAATTTTAGCATCATCTGCAAACATACTCATGTAACTATTCAAACCCTCTGGCAAATCATTTACATATATCAGAAACATTATTGGGGCCGGAACAGAGCCCTGGGGTACTCCACTTGTCACATTTCTCCATTGTGAAACCTTGTCCCTTATTATTGTTCTCATCTGCTTTCCTATCAATCTTCCATCCACTCATAGTTTCCCATGCACCCCTCCAAAGGCCCTCAACTTCCACAATAGTCTCCTATAGGGCACCCTGTCAAATGCTTTCTTAAGATCCAGATAGACACAGTCTGCCCATCCCTCTCTCTCCTGTATGACATCTGTTACCCTACTGTAGAAACTTAATAGGTTAGTAACACATGATCCTCCTTCCCTAAATCCAAACTGTCTTGGTGTTATCACTTCATTTTCCTCTAAATACTTTATCCATCTTTTTCTAATAATTTTCTCACAGATTTTACAAACAATACTAGTAAGTGACACAGGTCTATAATTAAGTGGATCCTCCCTATCTCCTCCCTTAAAGACTGGAACAATACTTGCTCTTTTCCAATCTTTAGGTAACCGTCCATTTTCAAGCGAAGTCTTGATGATGACATAAACTGGCCACACTAACTGGTCGGCACATTCCTTCAGGATCCATCCAGCCACACCATCTGGTCCCATTGCTTTTCTCACATCCAAATCCTTCATCAGCTGTAGCACCTCATTCATGTCAACTGTAATTTCGGCCATTCCCATCAGCCTGGGTTCCATTTCAGGCTCCCTAAATTCGTCTTCCAATATATAAACTGACTGCAGCTTGTTGTTCATTATTTCACAAAAGTCTTCCTCTCTTTCGTATGTTTCATCTCCATCCCTCAGTTGTATTATACTGTCCTTAACTTTAATTTTGCCATTTACAAACCTATAAAATAGTTTCGGCTCTTTTTTACAGTTAGGTACAACATCTTTTTCGTATTTCCTTTCCTCTTCTCTCCGTACCTTTACATATACATTTCTTACCTGCTTGTACTCCTCCCGAGCCTTTTCACTATACCTTCTTCTCACTTTATTCCATGCTTTTTTTCTTGCCTCTTGTGCCATCCTACATCTGTTGTTAAACCATTCTTTCTTCCTTTCCATTGCTGCAGAAAATTTTGGGACATACTAACTCCTGTTTTATATACTTCTGTCAAAAACTCATATTTCTCATCAATATCTGTGATCATATTCATTTTACTCCATTCTACATTTTGGAAAAAGTTCCCCAGGGAAGCAAAGTCTGCCTTCCCATAATTGTATCTATTTTCTCTGTGTTTTTCATTTCTTTCTCCTTCCCTTGCTCCTACCACGTCCATCTCAATTACCAGATGATCACTTTTACCAAAGGGGCATTGGTAGGTTATGTTCCTCACATCATTTGGGTCCTTTGTGAATACTAGGTCGAACCTGGATGGTTCATCGTCACCCCTAATTCTTGTGTTTTCTTTGATCAATTGGGTTAATATGTTTTCCATCACCAATTCCATTAATTTATTTCCCCATGATTCCTCATTGTTCCCAGCATCCATACTTTCCTAATCAACTTCTCTATAGTTAAAATATCCCATTAATATTATTCTATTTCTTCATTCAATTAACATTTTTGGTAGACTATAATAACTTGCAATACCTCAAATTTTGAACAAGACTGAAGGAGACAGGACAATTCCTGAAAACTACTTAGGTTAGTTGAGAGGTGGTTTGAGACACGTCTTCTCGCTCTGGCTACTCGTGTGTGTGTGTGTGTGTGTGTGTGTGTGTGTGTGTATTTACCTAATTGTGATATACAGGAAATGAGCTACGCTCGTGGGGTCCCGTCTCTTATTTCTCAATAAGTCAAATTTTGTCTTAAACTTGTTTAAGTTTTTAGACTGGACGATCTCACTGTCTAGGCTATTCCACAGGTCTGTGCATCTATAAGGAAAGCTATATTTCTTGATGTCCTTCAAGCAGCTTGGCTTCTTTAGTTTCATACCGTGTCCTCTTGTTACAACTCATCCCACACAAACAGATTTTCTGTCAATTTTATCTACTCCTATCATGGTCCTGAACACTGCAATCATGTCGCCCCTCTCTCTCCTTTCCTCTAAGGAAGGTAAATCCAGTCTTTCCAGCCTCTCTCTGTACGACAAATCTGCCAGACTGAGGACCATCTTGGCTGCTGTTCTTTGTATTCTCTCAATCATGGTTATATCTTTCTTTTTGTGTGGGGACCACACTACTGCTGCATATTCTAACCTGGGGCGGATCATGGCCACTATCAATTTTTTCATCATCTCCTCATCCATGTAATGAAATGCCACTCTTATATTGGTCAAGAGTTTATATGTCTCTCTCACTATCTTATTTATGTGCTTTTCAGGTGACAAACTATCCTGGACCAGCACTCCCAAATCTTTCTCTTCTCTCGCTTTTCTAATTGGTTCATTACCCATCAAATAATTCAATGATGGCCTCTTGGTACTTTTACCCATTTCCAATATTTTACATTTTTTTGCGTTGAATTTCATTTCCCACATCCGGCTCCAATCATATATCCTATCCAGATCCTCCTGTAGCATTTTACAGTCCTCTTCAACCTCTACCTTTCTCAAGATCTTTGCATCATCAGCAAACAGGCTTGCGTAGCTGTTCACTCCATCTACCATATCATTTACATAAATCAAGAACATTACTGGTGCCAACACCGAGCCCTGTGGGACACCACTTGTTACTTCCCTCCATCCAGATGTCCTGTCCTTTATTACTGTCCTCATTTGTCTGTCACTCAAAAAGTCTCTCATCCATTCCAGGAGGCTTCCCTTAAGTCCTCCTATATGCTCTAATTTCCATAATAGTCTCTTGTGGGGTACTTTGTCGAAGGCCTTCTCCAGATCTAAGTACACACAATCCACCCAACCGTCTCTCTCCTGTAGCACGTCAATCGCCCTTGAGTAGAAGCTCAACAAGTTGGAAACACATGACATTCCACTTCTGAATCCAAACTGACTTTCAGTCAAAATATTCATCTCTTCCAGATATTTTATCCATCTATCTTTCAGGATTATCTCACACAATTTTGCAACCATGCTGGTTAGGGACACTGGTCTATAATTCAGGAGTTCTTCCTTGTTTCCTCCTTTATAGATTGGTACCACATTTGCCCTTTTCCATTCTTGAGGCACTTTCCCCTTTTCCAAGGAGCAAACAATTAAATTGTGAATCTTATCCGCCAGTTGTACTCCGCATTCCTTCAGTACCCAATTAGAAATTCCATCCGGTCCTGGGGCTTTCCTTACATCCTGAGTTTCCAGTAATTTATACACTTCCTGCACTTCCACTTTTATATCTTTTATCACTACATTTCTAATCATTCCCTCTCCTTCCACAAACTCCCTTTCCTTAGTGAAAACCGACTGGAAACATTTGTTCATTACTTCAGCTTGCATTACTGCATCCTTGTAGACCTCTCCTTCTACTTTCAGTTTGGTGATTCCTTCCCTTTGCTTCAATTTGCCATTAACAAATCTATAAAACAATTTGGGTTCATCCTTACATTTGTCAATTATACCTTTTTCAAGTTCCTTTCTTCCTTTCTACGTATTCTTGTATATTCATTTCTAGTTCTTTTATATTCTTCCTTTGCTGTGTTATTACCTCTCTTTCTCAATTTGTTCCATGCCATGTCCCTCTCTTTTTTCGCTGTCATACACCTTCTATTAAACCACTCCTTTTTCCTGTTTTCTTTCCCACTTGCTCTTGGCACATATTTTTCCACTCCCAAATTGCAGAGGTCTAAGAAGATATCCCACTTCCTCTGTATCTCTCTTGTTTCTCTGAATTTTCTCCAGTCTGCATTTTCGAATGTGTGTGTGTGTGTGTGTGTGTGTGTGTGTTTACCTAATTATATCTACAGGAATGAGTCAAGCTTGTACTGCCCCGTGTCTTAAACCATTTTTATCGTACATATCCTTAAATTTATGAATTGTTTTGATACACACTATTTCATTCGGTAGTGTATTCCACTGATCAATTGCCCTATTACTAAATTTCCTTATGTTTTTATTGCCTCTCTTTTAATGCAGTTTTTTGCAGAGTCCTCTTGCTGATGCATCCCCATAGGTTATGTAATCATTTGTGTCTATTTTCTCCTTCCCTGATATGCATTTTTATAGCATAATCATGTCTCCTCTTTTCCTTCTCTCCTGTAGTGTAGGTAGATTCAGTTTTTCTAGTCTTTCTCCATAGCTTAGATCCCTTAAGCTTAGTACCCATCTTGTAGTAGCCCTTTGAACGTTTTCAGTCTTATCTATGTGTTTTTTGAGATGAGGACTCCAGACTACTGATACATATTCCAGGGATGGTCTGGTGAATGATGTTATCTTTCTTAGCATGTCTTCATTTATGTACATGAATGCTATTCTCATATTTGCAAGCAGTGTATACATGTTCCATACCTTCTAATTGAGGTCGTCAGCCGGAGATAGTCTGTTATTGATAATCACACCTATGTCCTTCTTTCCTGATGTGTGTAGGGTTTTACTTCTTAACATAATCCCAATCAGGTCTTTTTCCACTTTTACTAAACTTTATTACATGACACTTGTCCACACTGAATTCCATTTGCCATGTATTGCTTCATTCATGAAGTTTATTTAATTCTTCTTGTAGCTCTTTACAAGAGTCTGTGTTATTAATTCTCCTCTGTATTTCTGCATCATCAGCAAACATATTTAGACAGCTTTCATTTGCAATATTGCTATGTCATTTATATACACTAACAACATAATTGGTGCCAGCACTGAGCCCTGTGGAACTCCGCTAGTAATTTCCCTCCATGATGAGTAATTTTCCTTTAGTACTGTTCTCATTTCCCTTTTTTTTGAGAAAATCTTGCATCCAACAATACAGTTTGCCTCCGATTCCTGCTTGATGGTAGTTTCCATAAAAGTCTTTGGTGCGGTACTCTGTCAAATGCTTTCTTGAAACCTAAATAGATACTGTCCACCCATCCTTCTCTCTTCTGTAGTGTTTCTGTTACTCTATTATAGTAGCTCAACAGGTTAGTAACACATGATTTTCCCTTTCTGAAACCAAACTGTCTTTCTGTTATCATACTATGTTCTAGATGATTTACCCAAACTTTTGTTATCAGCTTTTCTAGTACCTTGCTTACAACTCTGGTTAAGTGATAATGGTTGGTAGTTGAGTGGATTTTGTCTGTTCCCTTTCTTGAATAAGGGAACAATGTCTGCTTTCTTCCAAATATCAGGTAGTTTACCTTGTCCCAAGGATTCCTTGAATATTACGGATAATGGTTTACTTAACTCCTTTGCACATTCATGTAGCACCCAACATGAAATTTCGTCTGGACCATTTACTTTTCCTTTGTCTAATTTACTTAACTCCTCCTGTATTTCTTTTTCTGATATTTGTATATCTGGTAATATGTGTGGCCATGCATGTTCCATACCATCCCTCTCAAAATTATTTTTCTTCTGTAAAAACTGATTGGAAATTCTTATTTAGTGCTTCACAAATATCTTTCTCTTGTGTATAGGTCAGGGTTGGCTAACCTTTTACATACCATGCGTCAACTTTTTAACATACAGTTTCAGATGCGCCATAAATCTCTTGTACCCCCTCCCCCGTCTACTTCTTGTAGATTATTAAGCATATTTTTAACTGAAAGCAGATTAATATGAAAGAAGATAACATTCGCTAAAAAAGATGTGCACGAAATAAGAAAATCACTAAAAATAATGAGTAGGCTTACTTTATTACAGTACATCCTTCAACTCTGCGAACTTTAACTTTGCGAATCACCAATTTTGCGAGGTAGTTCCAAGTCATTTATTTTTTAACATTTATGAACTTTGCAAGCGGTCNAAACTTTTTTCGTTATTACTTATACCGTCTTTTCTCCTCCTCTCCGTCGGTACCACTTCCTCAATTTCTGGTCCATAACTCTCCAATAAAACACTGTCTTCTCCTTCTCCGTTCTTTGTTCGTTTTTTGCCTTAGCTTCCTTTACTAACTCCTTTATTTTAGCTCTTTCTTCCTCATTTGCATCTCTCCTTAACCAGACATTTTCGAACCCCTCTTTGTCTGCTAATTTCCATGTCCTATTCATGATTTCATTTACTATTGCCTGGGACTTAAACTTCACCTTCAATGGTCTTGCCCCTCCTTCCTCATACTTACCTAACCTAAACACTTCTTCAATCTCTTCTAGGGCTTCATTGTTACCCTCCATGACTACTGATAATATTTCTTTAACTTTACTCAATTCTTCTCTTTCTCTTTCAGATCTTATCGTGATACGCTTTTCTTTTACCCCTAAAATAATTACACATTTTTTCTTATCTGCTACATCCCTGACTAAAGATTCTCTACTTTTCAGTACCCTAACCACTTCCTTCTCCACCTTTTCCTTGCTTTGTTGTTCAATAATCTCTTTCAAGTTTACATTCCCTTCCTCCTGAATTTTCTTCCACCCCTTTTGTTGCTCCTTGATTTCCTTAATATGTTTATCTTGCATCCTTGATTTTGAATCATACTCATCTAATTTACTTTTCATTCTGTCTCTTTCTTCTTCCAACCTCTTGTTTTCCCTCTTGAGGTGTTCTATTTCATTTGTGGCAGATTCATTACTCACTTTTAATTCCGTAACTTCTCTTTCTTGTTCCGCACTGTGTGTGTGTGTGTGTGTGTGTGTGTGTGTGTGTGTGTGTGTGTGTGTGTGCAAGGAAGAAGGAACCAAAGGCCATGGGCCTGCAAACTGCTCCTTCCAAGAAAAAACAAAAACAATACAAAAGAGAGCCAAATTCACGATCCGTTCATTTCGAGATGCCTGGGCATAATGCATCTGAAAGACTGGAGATCATAGGAAGTAGGAAATACTGTACATACAGAGGAAGACAGTTCCAGAGTTGACCAGTTCAATAAATGAAGGACTGGGAGTAGCGGTTACCTCTTGCATTAGAAAGCTGGACAAAAAAGGGATGAAAGTTTGTTGCTAGACGGGTGCCACATGCCCATTAGTTCGTACTAATCAAAAAGGATCCAAGCATATCAGGGTAGGTGTTTATGCAGGAAAAACGAAGTTATTTATCAAGAAATCTTTGTTGTTGTCTAAAAATGAACCTGATTTCATGATGACTATAAATATTTTGTGTCTAGTTCACACGAACCGATGGATCCTGGTAAAAATCGCACCTGAAGTATCAGGAAAGGTGTCACTAAAGAAGGATCAAGTAGGGTATCATTAAATATCAGATTACAGTAAGAAATCAAGTTCAGAGAAACAGTGACCGTTGAAGTAGTGATAGAAGAGAGATAAAGATGCAACAGTGCGGCTAAGAGACAAAGGTTGAAGGGAATCAGTAAGAGGAGGAGAGTTAATGAGACGAAAAGCCTTTGACTCCACCCTATTGAGAAGAGCTGCATGTGAGGAGCCTCCCCACACGAGAGTTGTACTCCACACACGGGCGAATAAAACCCGTGTACGAGGTGAACAACTGTGCAGGGGTAAAGGAAGTTTGGAATCGGCTTAGCACACCTAATCTCCTGGAAGCAGATTTCACAAGAGATGTACAGTAATATGTTCTTTCCAAGACAAATCCCGAGAGAATGAAACCCCAAGCATGTTCAAGGATGATGCAGGACTGAACTGGACATTATTAAACATTAGTGGGTAATCCTGAGGAAGATTTTGTCGGGTTGATAAGTGTAAGAACTGAGTTTTTGATGCATTAAAAATAACAAGATTATTTTTACCCCAATCAGAGATACGAGCCAAGTCAGACATTAGGTGTGCCGTAGACTCATCCCTTTTTTGTTGAAGTAACTGCTGAGATGGACGTTGTGGAAACCGAATGGAAAGGTGAAGGGTGGAATCATATGAGTGGATAGGGTTAAAAGTACAGCTTAGAAGGAACACCACTGTTGATAGGTCTAGGAGAAGAACGATGGCTGTCTACAACAACGTCTACAACAACGGCTACAGAACGACCAGAAAGGAAGCTAGAGACGAAGGTACAGATAGAAGGATAGAAACCGTAGGAGGGCAGTTTGGAAATTAAAGATTTATGCCAGACTCGATCAAAAGCCTTTGAGATGTCAAGTGCAATGGCAAAGCTTTTGCCAAAGTCCCGAAAGGAGGATGACCAGGAGTCTGAAGGGTAAGTGAGAAGATCGCCAGTGAAGCGTCCCTGACGGAACCCATACTGACGATCAGAAAGAAGGTTGTGACAGGAAAGATGCTTTAAAATTTTTCTGTTAAGAACTGCCTCGAAAACTTTTCAGACACAGGATGTTAAAGCAACTAGACGATAGTTAGAGGGTTGGGAATGGTCACCCTTCTTTGGGACTGGCTGAATGAGAGCAAACATCCAGCAAGAAGGAAAGGTACAAGTTGACAGACAAAGGCGAAAGAGTTTACCTAGGCAGGGTGTAAGCACAGAAACACAGTTTTTGAGGACAACAGGAGGGACTCCATCAGGTCCATATACCTTGTTAATATTGAGGCCAGTGATGACAGAAAATACATCAGCTGAAGAAATTTCAATGTCAGTCAAGAGGAAGTCAGAGGGGAGAAGTGATGGAGGAACAGCACCGGAATCGTCTAAGGTGGAATTGGAGGAGAAAGTCTGAGCGAAGAGATCTGCTTTATCAGTAGAAGAAATAGCTACAGAGCCATCAGAGTAGAAAAGAGGAGGAAAGGATGATGAGGTAAAGTTGTTAGAAAGGTGTTTGGCAAGGTGCAAGAAGGAGCGAGAAGAATTCGTGTTGGAGAGTTGAGAACATTTAGCAAGGATGAAATTACTTTTAGCAGAGCAAAGAACAGACTTAGCACAATTCCGGGCAGAAATATATAAAAGATGTGATTCAGGGGTGGGTTGGCTCTGGTACATTTTATAGGCCCTCTCCTTGTTGCGGACAGCATAAGAACAAGCGTGATTAAACCAAGGCTTTCTTTCATTAGTCAGAGGATATGAGAAAGGAATGTATGCTCCCATGCCCGAGAGAATAACCTTCATAATGCGCAAGGCACACTCAGATAGCTCCCGGCCATGGAAGCAATAATCATTCCAAGGAAAATCAAAGAAATACTGCCTGAGGGCCTCCCAATCTGCAGCTCCAAAGTGCCACAGACGGAGTTTCTTTGGAGGGTCCACAGGCCATACTGGAGTGATAGGACAGGTTAAGGTAATAAGGTTATGATCGGAGGAGCCCAACTGAAAGAAAAGATTAACAGTGTAAGCAAAAGGGTTCGTTGTTAGAAAAAGGTCAAGTATGTTGGAACTCTATCCAAGGCGGTTAGGGATACGGGTAGGGTACTGTACAAGCTGCTCTAGGTCTTAATATTAAGGATAGAAAAGATGTAGGCTTGTTCACCAGGTGGATCAGTGAAAGGAGAGGAGAGCCAAAGGTGGTGGTGAACATTGAAATCTCCTAGAATGGAGATTTCAGAGAAAGGAGAAATGGATAGAATGTGTTCCATCGTAGAAGTAAGGTAGTCAAAGAATTTTTGATAGTCAGTAGAATTTGGAGATAAGTAAACAGCACAGATATATTTAGTCAGAGAATGACAGGAGAGCCGAAGCCAGAGAGTAGAGAATTCAGAAGAATCAAGTTCAGGAACACGAGAGCAAGATAGATCATTGCGTACATATACGCAACAGCCACCTTTGGCTTTGAAATGAGAATAGAGAAAGTAGGAGGATACAGAAAAGGGTTTGCTGTCAGTTGCCTCAGACAGTTGAGTCTCCGAGAGGAAGAGAACGTGCGGTTTAGAGGAGAAGAGTTGGTGTTCAATGGAGCGAAAGTTAGAGGAAAGGCCGCTAATGTTACAGAAATGAAGAAGGAGTGAGTCAGACAGTGGTTCCAGACAGCTGCGTGAGTCGACACCGGGAGAGGGGCGGATGGTGGGGGCATTTATGCCCCCCCCCCCCCGGGACTCCGAGGCATGATTTATATGCGCCATTTTTTATTTTTTTTTTTTTTTTTTTTTTTTTTTTTTTACAAATTTTGAAAAGGAAGTGTAGTGTGTAGTGTGCATGTAGTTTGGTGTTGACAGTTTGAGAAACTTGTATTGGAGAGCATGCTGGCCTACTCTCTGTGTTACTGAGACACTGAAAAAGTTCAGCAAAGGGGGATGGTCAGGAACAAGTCCTGAGGGCTGATGAAACGGGAGCTCCAGCTCTCTGATGATCTGGCATTGACTGCAGAGAATGAAACTGAACTGAAAGAAAGATTTAGGAAGTGGAGAGATGGTATGGGACACAAGGGCTTGAGAGTAAATGCATAACAAAGGTGATGCTATCTAGGGTTGGTGGCAGTACTATCAAAGAAGAGGGAGAGTGGACATGCACGGTTTGCCACAAGGGTGTGGCACAAGGGTGTGGGACTTATTTCCTTCTTGTGCAGAGTTTGTGATAAGTGGGTGCATGAGAGGTGTAGTGGTATTAGAGGCAGACTGTGAGATAATGCTGATTTCATGTGTGCGGTGTCTTGGGGAGGGCTTGTGGAGATTGTCAGGCAACAAGATTTCCTCAACACATTTCAGGCGTGGGCTGAGGACAAAAGGCTGATACCTGCTCAGGCCAAATCCACCACCACAATCATAATTAGCAATCATAAGCACAGGTACATCCCTAAAATCATATTTAACAATGTGCCTGTGTCACACACCCTCTACTATACCTTCCTTCAAGGACCACATATATGATATCAAGAGCCAGGGCACCCTCAGACTCAACATACTCAGGGCACTTACAAGGACAAACTTATATAAGCAACAAAAAGAAACATTCTCCTACTCTACAAATAGTACACCAGATCAGTGATGTCCTGTGCCTTCCCAGTATGAGCTCTCATCCTAACTAACCCCCTACAGCATCTTGCAGACCATATAGAACAACGCTATGCATTATCACTGATTGCGTCAATAGTCAGTACGTACCACTCCCACAGCTCACTTATGCTTTGAAACTAAAGTCCTTGTTAAAGAATATCTTGATATGAGATGCAAACAATTCTAAATGACAGCCTATGCTAACATACAACAATTGTCAATATCTATCAGAGCCACACACCTCAACTTTGCACATAAAACAATCATCACATAAACATTACCAGACCCTCTTCAGCAACGTACTACAGTACACCTGCACAAAAATTATTCGGCACCTTTCGGTACGATGGTTGTGAAAATGAACAACTTCCGCAGACACATGAGTCAATAAATGTGGTGCCTCAAAACATATACCACCCAGTATGTGAATCTTTCTGCAATTTTTAGTTCTAATAATTACCAACAATAATATCTGCACTTATACTTACAGGATGCCCCATATATCACAATGAGTCATCCATGTTTCAATATGATGAGTGCTGTAAGAGTGCCAAATAATATTTGTGCGAGTGTACCTCCAAACAATCCAACACTAACAATGAAGAAACACCAACATACAGCACTCACTTCATGCACAGGGCAATACAACACCTCGATCAGGACACTATACTACACGCCCTCCCATCTCAACATCTTCCCATCAGAGGCATTCCAAATGAGCTGGTTGAGTTCATCTAATCAGGCTTATGTAAGGATATTATACAGTTCTCC
>JAGKTI010021463.1:0-12689 GCA_018397915.1 Birgus latro | reverse complement strand
AGGAGGGGGGAGAGTGGTTGAAAGGGCATACGCAGTAACCTAGGTGAGAGCAATGGAGTGAGAAAGAGGGCGAGAAGAGAGAGAGGGGGAGGAGGGAAGGAAGGAGAAAAGTGATAAGGAAAGAAAAAGTACTTTTTATTGAAAGGGCATATTCAACAGCAATGGTGAATCAATGGAGTGGCAAAGGGAGAGGATGGAATATTAAGTTTAAAGAACAAAAAAGGAAAAAACGGAAAAAAATCCTGAGAGCTTGGGAGAAGGATATAAAGAAAAATGGAAAATAAAGAATTAAAAATGGAATAAGGATTCAAATTAAACAATGGAAAAGAAGGAAAAGAGGAAAGGTTGAAAGACACTGGAAAGAAACTGGAATTATAAAGGAAGGAAAAGAAGAGTACAGAAAAGGAATGGGAAAGAAAAGAGGACATTCAAAGGGATAGTTAATGTTATTTTAACTATAAAGAAAAAAAAGGAAAAGGGCATCCGTGGGAGAAAACAAAACCTAAATAATGAAAAGGAAAACAGTTAAAAATAATAACATTCAACAACAGAAAGGAAAGGGAGAAAGAGCTATTAATAAACAAATATGGGTGAAATAGGAGCAACAAATCCAAGAAATATTAACAATCAAAGGTAGGAAAGAGACCACAGAAGGGGGAGGAAAATAAACAAATAGGGGTGAAATGGGCCCAAGAAAGAAAACACCTGATAAAATAACACTCAACAATAAGAAACAAAAAAGTGGAATTAGCCCCCAGAAAATAGCGGGAAGAAAATACTGACTGATGAAGTCGAATACAGAGCCAGTAGAAATTTTTAACAAGCAACCAAAATGGGGAAAGACCAGGGAAAGGGAAGGAAAATAAACAAACAGGAGTGAAGAAGGAAGAAAATCATAAAGGGAAAAGACCACAAAAAAGGGATGAAATATTCAAAATGGAGTGAAACGTAGTAAAAGAGGCAGTAAAAATAACAAAATCAACAAGGGAAAAGACCTGGAAATGGGGAGGAAAATATACAAAGTGGGCTGAAAAGGGAGCAAAAATCCCAAGGAAACAAAAAAAGAGAACACCATGAGTAGGAAAATATACAAAATGGAATGCAGTGGAAAAGAGCCAGGAAAGAAAAAAAAGAAAAAAAAAAAGGAGGGTAAAGACCTGGGAAAAGGAAAAAAAACATCAATAGGCATAAAAAAAGGGGGGGGGGAACAGCCAGTGAAAATGAAAGTTTAAAAATGTTAAAGTATTCAACGAAGTCCCAGGTAATTGTATGCATGATGGTGGTAGGGAGAGGAGGAGACCAGGATTAACTGTGGTGAGGGGGAGAGTAAAAGACTGGGTGACGAAGATAAATAAGGGTAATGAAATAAGAGTATAGAAATAAACAAAATGAGACCTAAAAATCAACCTGGATACAGAAATTAGATCAATATAAGTGAAGAAGCAGAGACAGGAATGACACACACACACATACTATATGAGTGTGGAGAGATGGATGAAAGATAAAATATAGGTCCAGATGAGAGAAACGTCAAAGAAAATCAAATTAATTGGAAAAATTAGCATGGCTCAAAGGAGAGAGATTGGTACAAGAGACAAAATGGTTCACACACAGTTGAAATGTATAGCATTATTCACTTGGCTGCTAAAAGCCTCTGAGGCAGACTTGTCGACAGCCTGCTAGACCTCTCAGAAGGCACCCTTTGATTTCAAATTTGCGCCTTTGATTTTGGAAGGAATGTGGCACGAATCATCCCTCCCAACCACAGAGTTGCCACACAGTGGTTTTCTGAGTCACCTAGCATCACCAGGCTGGTGACAAACATGTGGGGTGTGGTGAGGCAGTCGCAGATTCAGTGACCCGAAAAAACAGCCAAAAAAGACCTCTCTTCAACTGTTACCACAACGCTGTAAAAGGGTCTACCTCTTCACAAACTCGCTCATAGGTAAGTAGAAAGGTGTCGATTGCTGATGCATGTGCTTACTTTTATTTTCTGTCTAACTATAAACAAACATGAACTGAAAATGACCGATTTTTGCCCAAAGTAGCCGCACCAGGGCACGACACAACTCGGAGCCCGCCACAGCCTAGGGTTTAAATGTTGGGTGAAAACAAGATAGGTGGAAAAAGACTGGGACTGAAAAAAGATGAGGTATACTGGAACTGCCTCAAGGGTAAAACATCAGAGTATGCCACAAATAACACATCAAATACAGAAACTGTCTAGTTTTGCATAATAATTGCCTAAAACTGTACAGTGATAAATAAATCTGACCCCATGCTTAATTCAACAGCAACTGGGTGGACTGCAGGATAAAAATACACTTCCCCTGCAGCCAAGCACTCATTTGGAGGGTTGAAACAGAGTTTAGGGGCATTTGTATAACTAGGGCAGAATCACAGTCATTACCTGTGTCACAGTATGAAGGCATCCCGCTCCTGTGCCATCATCATCATACATACAGTAAACGGAGCCCTATTTATAAATAACTAAGCCCTAATCTACAGATAATACTGTTCAGGATAAACTCCAAAGAAGTTGGACTGGATGGTGGGAGATGGTGAAAGGGAGTGAATAATGATGGATTGTTAGGAATTGCTGAATGCCTGTTCTAACCCAAAGAATACCCCTACCCCCTTTCAGCTTTGGTGATGGCCAAGTTTAGTGAGGCTGGAAGGTCAATTTACCTGATGGTCAATGACTCATTCCTACCTCATAACATAGGCTCATTGAAATTCATGCAACCACAACTTAGTGACCCAATTATCACAAACTTCAATTCTGGCTGACTGAAAGCTCAAACTCCCTGTCAGAGAACAAATTAAAGTTTTTCTCATAAATAACCGTAGCTTGTGAAATAAAGTTTACAGAGTAAGAAAGTGCTGCTTTTGCCGATGACTGATGCAAATGTCATTACTGAAAGGAGACTTTATAGCAAAATATGATTTTATCTGATTACAGGATTTCCAGGAACAAAAAATGGCACAATGAATGGCTGTGTACTGCTACATAATAAAATCAACCTTGCTCCAGTACACGCAGGTGCGTCCTGTTATAGGAGTGGGATATGTTAACCCGTACCAGGCTGGGGGGGGGGGTACCCATCTATGCCATTCGATTTTGGATTCCCCCCCCCACTTGGCTAAATGGAGTTAATACATCAATATAAGATCCCTAGCACTGCTAAAAGTAATCACCAAAGCCCGAAAGTTGGTTGAATCAAGTCGGGTTGGTGCCACTCGACCTCTTGAAATCTTCGACTGAAAGGGCAGAGCAGCTTTGAGCCCGTGAGGAATGCCGGCTGCCTCCTGTGCTCCTAAATCTGTGTTGTGAGCACTCTGGAAAAATGTCTAAGTTAGCGAGGTAAGTTATTACCATCTATTGTACATCAGCTGCTTGCAATGACTTCTCAATGCTGCAGGATGTAGATTTTTTTTTTTTTTTAAATGGTACGGGTTAATGGAGGACTGCTCGGACAGCGGAAACTCATAGAACAAAGTGGAAAAAATGGACTGCAAAAACTCTTATAACAGGGTACATAACTAATGGGAAAATTAAGTTAAACTAAATGACCCTGCGCGCACCACCAAATCTGGGTCTAAATTGCTCCTTCTCGTACCATCAGTTTCTTGTAGAGCAAATGCTCATATAATGGGACCTGCCTGTATTTCAAAACTACCCACTGATATACAAAATATGTCAGACTTAAAAATGAATTCCTAGTAAAATGATGCTTGGTTTATCTATTATCCTCACCTCAGTTTGGGGAAACTGATGATAAATTGTATGAACACACTGCTGAAGAATGTAGCATCCAGAATACATACAGTATTATCTTCGGTCACTTTAATTTACCCATTGCAAAGTGGAGTGAGTCTCTGTCCTCTGAAACAGAGGTAAACTTGTACAGTAACTTGCTGGAAAAATCACTATCAGGTCGCAGGGCAACAACATGTGGAAATACCTTGGATCTTGCATTAGTTATATCGGAAAATTCAGTCAACAATGTTATTTAGGAGATGCATTCCGTACCAGAGATCATCGTACATGCATTAACATTTAACCTTACTATTAGAAACAACAGCGTTAATTTCTGGTACAAGGAAGTTCCAGATTACAAAACAGCTAATGTTCAAAAACTTGACACAATTACAGTAAGACCTCACTATAACAGACTAACTGGAGACCAAACCATTCCAAAAAAAAATGAAATTCCAATAAAAGCAACATCCGGACATCCCCCTGCTAATTTGGACTTTTTCCGATACATCGGACATTAGTCCGAATCGCATGAATGATTTTTAAACTGTTTTTACTACAACTGCAGTACTGTACTGTGTTATAACTTCACTACTGTACATTAATCAAATGGTATAATATAATAATACTGTACTGTACACTAATAAACATGTCTTTTATTTACATTTATGTGGTGAACATAGCTGAAGTGGTCAGGCAGTCGGGACTGCTTCTGGCTTTACCGGACTTTTTCCGATAAATAGGAATTTAGTTCGGTAGCTCCCCGAGTCCAATAAAAGCGAATTCTGGTCTACTGAAGTCCATTATATCGTGGTTTTACTGTATGGGTAGAAATTACTAACAACCAATTACAGTTAACTCAATCATTCATCATCACAATATCCAGCGCTGCTGGCTCGGCTCTACTGATGCAACATCTGGTGAAATCAAGCAGTATCTGGCGCAGAAATGGGACGTGACTGGTTCTATGGAATATCCAGCACTGAGGTGTATGAACTGGCTCACAAACAGTAGCCAACCTGCACTGTATTACTGAATGAATCATTATTTTATGCTTAATTTTCATCTTTTACTGATGTAAAAGTTTTTAGGATAGAGGTTCAAGAAGGATAGTGATGTAATACCTGGCTAGATGACAAATACTGAGCTGATGAGAGGAACTATACAACATCTGGCATTTTGCTTTAACCGGCATAGGGCTTGCCTGAATTATGCCAAATAATTGAGTTTACTGTATTCAGTCACCAAATGTTTATGATTCATCATTGTATAGTCATATTTAACCTTAATTTCTGAGATGGCATAAGTTCTAGGTATGAGCAAACAGCAGCCTACAAAAGAGGTGTTTCAAAACAGTGAAGTCAATTACTGGCAGAAATTACTAGAAATCAACTTCAGTAAATTCCTCCCTTTACCGTATCCCACTAGACCAGATATCAGATTTAACACTTTGAGGACCCCTCGACAAACCGTCATACATACCGGAAATCATTTGGTAAATGGGGAAAAACCACGCACACCAAACACACAACTTTGGATCCACTTTTTTCCCCCCATTTAATGTTCACAATCCGCTACCTGGGGTCTGAGACGCATACCTATCAGACCAATTCCCACACGTGGTGTGACGCTGAATGCAGTTACCAACGCTGCCAGTTAGCCAATTCCCCTTTAGTAAGGAAGTGCTATGCTATAAGTGTGAAATGTGAATTTATGGGCCAAGTTAATGTAAAATGTGTATTCATCATTTCATTTTTAGTACAAGAGTATGCTATTTTGGTTATCCATTTTCCACTATGTACTTTAAGTCCAAGTTCAAGGTGGACCACAGGACTTACCAAGTTATCAGCTTTATTGATTGGGTTCACCCCCCCCCCAACTGATCCAGGAGAGTGGTTGTACTACGTTCAGTCAATGAATGTCCATGAAACACTGAGAACTTTTTCAGACTGTTCAAATAAAGCGATCAGTGTATGTGCACTGGTACGCAATACGCTACCTGCTAAAAAATTATATACAAAATGGTAGAATAGTGACATTAACAACTCTCTTTCAGCAAGGAAAACAGCTCATCAAAATTTCAAAGTCACAAAGAATGAAAGGATACAAATACATATCATAATCTTTGTCAAAATGCTAAAAAGTTAATAAAGCAAAGCAAGACAAATACTGACATTCACATTAAATGCAACCCAAGAGATCACAGGTTAGCTCCAACAGAAGACAACACTAAAATCAATAGGCCTGCTAGTTTTGGCAAAACAAAACGGATGGCAAAAGTTATTAACGCTTTCTTTTCATCAGAATCTACGAGAAAATCCATATTCAATCCTTTCATTTTCTCTTCCCCGAAAGATGAAAACAGCACAAGCAGTAACTTACATCTTAATCAATAAGATGTATTGTCTGCAGTCAACAAAACACCGAGGCCAGACAGAAAATAAGATAAAACCTTTAGTCCAATTATTCAACATATCCCTTAGGACAGGCACTGTACCACATTACTGGAAATTTACAAAAGTAAATCCTGTATCCAAAAAAAAGGCAATAAATCACATCCCAGAAATTACTCTACAAACAACATTCTATAAAATTAACCATAATCGGCACCAATAAAAAAACATGTCATGGCACATCACAGAAACTAAGAGTGGTACGCACGTACTGTGCTGTTCAACTGATGTGTTGGGGGCAACTCAGTGGTACTGTGCCCATATGATACCCTCATGTTGGCATACACCCTCATAAAGGTGTTTATGGTATCAGTGGCAATGTTCTAAAGGTGGACTGAAAGCTGACTTAAAGAACATACCGTAAACAAAAAGATATTAACAGGGAAGGAATCACCACGGATGAATTATAAGCATAGTCTCAACTTTAGTTCTGAGTTCTATACACTACTGTTTTTAATTTATACTGATGATACTGACAATGGTCTGCTCCGTGGAAAGATCAGAATTCACTGACAATACAAAAACTGGTATGAGAGCAGATACCCCTGAAGAGACTGATGATTCAATGACATCTTAACTGTTCAATTGGGCTCACACATAACAAATGAGTTCTAAATATTGGCAATCAATAAAAAAAAAAAAAAAAACTTTAGGCATACCTTTACTCGGAAATTTCGCAAATCAAGAAGACTAAGGAAGAAATAATACAGAAAAACCTCCTTATGTCAGACTTATATAAGTCGGATGCGATTATGGCTTGCTTGTGACTTTTGGAAGACCAGCGGTTAGGTTAACCAAAGGTCCGAAGTCAGTACACTCGAGTGGCAATACAGCACATTGATGCTAGTAACTGTTTCCCGCATTCAGTTGCACTCTGTGTGAAATAAAGTGAACCAGAGACAGGTGAGATGTAAGCATAAACTTAGGTAACTGTAAGTTATAAGTCTTGTATTTTCTCATTTAAAATTTGTATTTAACCATTCTAAAAGGAAAAATAAATATCATGGCCACTTACTGTAGTATGGCTTTGTGCTCCTTCTTTTCCCAAAAAAATATTTTAAGGCAAAAAAATAAGTTCTAATTCCTCTTATGGATGGGGTGGTTACAGGTAATTTGGATTTTCAGATAAGTCCAACAGGCTTAAGCCCAAGTTCATCGGACTTAACCCCTAACCGCTGGGTGTTGGTACCAGTATGGATCGAAGCAAAAGAGGTGGCAGGAAGCCACCAGGTGTCAGTAGGAAGTGCAATTGTTTTTGCGGCACATTTTGAAGTGGCTACCATTTGATCTCATCACTAAAGGTTTGGGAGTGACTCCTCCCACCTAAGGCAAGCATGCCTCAGTTGTCTCTGTGAATCTGCCAGGTGTGGGTCACTTTTTTCTTAAACCTCTTGCCTGATTCTGTTCCTGCCTCAAGTGGACACCTTGCCTCATCCACCCCTGCCAAGCCTCTTTCCAAGGATACTAATGCCATAGGGTGTGCCTTGGACACCACTGTGTCTAGTTTATCTAGTACAGTAATGGAGAAGTTATCACGCTGAGTGAAGCCATAATTGGGGCTGCGTGTAAACACATGAACACATCTGGCTCAGCATGCCAAAAATTACACCTCTTCATCACGTCCTCACTCATCAGTGAGACAACCTACAGACCTGGGGATGCTTTCTTTCGCAAGAAGGGTTGGTAAGTAATATGGTCTTTAATTTGTTTCCCCAACTGCTATAGTTTCCGAGATACAGTATGACCTCACTACAACGGACTTCAGTACACCGGAAGTCGCTTTTTCGGAGTCAGGGAGCCGACCAAAATTATTTCTTATACTGTATATCAGAAAAACTCTGAAAAAGCTAGAAGCGGTCTGGACTGCCTAACCTCATGGGGGGGTGGCCATATAGTTGGCGCGGTTTGTGTTCGTGAATTGGTTGGTGGAGGGCTGGCAGCGTAACTATTGTTCTAAGTGTACATACAGTATAGTATTTGAAGTGTTTATAATTAAGTTATACCCATAATGTTCTTTGTAAATGCTAAAAAATTAGAAAAGGGGTCTGCATTAATATTAACACATCAACTTTTATCACACGGCGGGCGGTGTGTGTGCTCCTGCTTCGGTTCCTGGTGAGCTGGTGACTTAACTATTTTTCCTCCACATCATCATCATTTCCCCGCATCATTTTCCCTAAGTCCCTGATATACTGCTCAATGGTGACAAGTGATAAGTGAAATATACAGACAGAGTGATCATACTTGTTTGTAAGATTGTAAAAATTAAGGTGTATAAAGTGTACAGTACAGTATTTGAAAAATGCTTAAAATTAAATACACCGCATGGTACATACAGTACAGTATGTGAAGTGTTTACAATTTAGTTATACCCATAATGTTCTTTCTAAATGCTAAAAAATTAGAAAAGAGGTTTGCAATAATATTAAGACATCAACTTTAATCACACAGCGAGCGGTTCGTGGTGAGCTGACGACGACATAATTATTTTTACTATGTCATGCAATAAATTATTTATAGTGGAATTTGAGAAAAAAATAAAGAGGCAAATGAGATATTACGAGTCAAAATGAACTGGTGGAAGTGAAGCAGGATGGTGGCCATGATGCTTTTAATACGCGAAAATATCTTATTTTGTGTTACATATGGCCATTATCGAGTCTTAACCTTGCTGAAACTATACTGTGTAATGCAACAAATTATTTTTAGTGGAATTTTAAGTTAAGGATCAAAAGAGATAGAAGAAACTTGTGGGGTGATGCAAGATGGTGGCTATGACACTTCATGTATGAAAAATATCTTCCTGTGAGTGTTACGATGGCCTTTATCGAGTATAAACCTTACAAAAACTGTACTGTGTTATGCAATAAATTATTTATAGTGGCCTTTGAGAAAAGTTAAGAGGCAAATGGGTTAATGCCCCGATTTAGAGGGAAATGGTGGAATGAAGTAGGAGTGTGGCCATGACTCTTTTCATGTATGAAAATATCTTAGCAGGAGGAAATCCATATGTCGCTTTTTTCGGAATATCACATTTGTCGGAATGACTTTGGCCCCAATTAGTCCGTTCTAGTGAGGTTTTACTGTATTAAGGTTTGAAAACATGTCTTTTTCGAAAAATGCCCATAGTGAAGGAATGACCGTGGTAAAAATAGCCCGACGTGGAGAGGTTGGGGAGTCCTTACTGAAACATTTAAAACTGTGCTGTCAGTGTGCTGCAGCAATAAGGAAAGTGAACAATGTACAGTAATTAGGTTTATAGGCAGAGCACTTTGAATTCAAAACCATTATCATCCTTATCTTTTACAACTCCATAATGGGTCCAAATCTGTAGTATTGTGCTCAGCTGAGGTTACTGTAACATATAATAAGATATCGAACTTGAGACAATGCAGTGGGCAGTAACAAAAACTGTACCTAGACTGAGGCACAAACCATACGAGAATGTTTGGAAGTTACAATTGTATAACTTATGAAAGCAAAGAGTACGAGGTGATTTTATACAAGTATAAATAAATAAATAAATAACACTGGGCAATTGATAACTACTTCACTAAAGACCATTCATGCTACAACACAGGTAATGGGTATAAAATCACCAGAAAGCATTTCCAAAGCAAAAATGAGTTGTAAACATTATGGAACAAGGTGCCTTGGAATGTGATACACTGCAGTATTGTAGTAGCATTAAAAAACACAAGTATTTAGCTTTGAATCCCCAAGTAAATATGTTCATGGCAGAATAATAAGAAAAACTGGTCAGTTTTTGTAAAACTACGTTTCTCGAACCCGGAAATCTGACACAACCATGTCGTATACCATGTTATTCTGAATCTATTCCACTATACATGTTTTCGGAAATGTATATTTAATGTAAAAATCCTGTTTAATACTGTATTACCTTGGATCTACCCTAAGTTCACATCGTTCTTTCTCACCGTTACAGCACCTCCTGGGCCTGACATCATCCCAGCATAGTGCATGCTCGGAAGTCACGGCCAATGAAATTAAAATGAGCCAAAAGGTGGACCAATCAAAGCATTGATAGCACTAGGAGATTTTCAAATTTCAAACATCCCTTACTTTAATCAGTTCCTTCCACTTGCAGTGGGCATGCTCTTAATGAATACGAGGCCATCACTCGTTTTTTAAAGATTAATCAGGAAAGTGTGAATTTCCTTCACAGTCACGGTGTACTGCCTTCCTTCTCGAAGTGTATGACGAGTAGAAGTGACCTACATTATAGAAAGGACCTTCATCAGTGGTACCGTCAGAATTTTTAAGATACACAAATGCAAAGAAGAGAGGGCATGTGGGTTTTGAGGATTAAGGCAAACCCTTCCACCTCATTCTCCTCCGACGAAAGGTAAAGTTAGGTTAGGTTGGGTTTGGTTAATGTTACATTTGGTTAGGTTAATAATATGGGGGATCTGGGTATACAGTTCAACCCATGTCCTCGATTTTGAAACCAAAAGTATTATTTCTGGTCAGTTTTAGTGTGATTTGAATGAATTTCACCTTTATTTTTGTTGGAAATCACTCATTTTGGAGATAGGCATACAAAACGAGTGATTTCCAACAAAAATGATGGTCAAATTCATTCAAATCACACTAAAATTGACCAGAAAAAATATTTCTGGTCTCAAAATGGAGAAATGTAGTTTTCTGAAAACTGACCGAAAAACTTACTCAGGTGTTTCCTTCTTTCAGTGAATACAGCAATACCCAAACGGTCTGAAATTAACTCTACCTCACAGATTAAAATAGTACAGGATACAGTTTCTCTTTCAATCTTTCCTGTGATGTTTCCAAGGCATGGTGGTCCCTTCTTCTACCAGCTTCACCTGGAGGGTTCGGTGGAGGAGGGAACCCTCTTGCTTTGATATCCTTCACTCACAGAATTAGATGTAGTCCGGGTATTCTTTCATTCACAGCCTATAAAGGGCCATCAGGGATCCAGCTGTTAGCTTTCCTTTGTACTACTGAACAAATTGAGGGAGTAGCCTAGTTCGTTTGGTGTACCATAGTGGCAAAACTTCTGAAATTCCTTATTCACAAATGAAACAATTCTTTCTCAAATGCACACATAATACAGGCTAGAATATGAGAAATATCTGGTGGAAGAGCGGCAGCAGGAAGTGGATGCAGATCAAGGAAAGGTAAGTGCTGCTGGAAAAATTCGCCAAGGAGAGATGCTGCTTGACAAAACATGTGCTACTTAAACGGCTTCCTACTAACAAATAACATAGTTCTGCTTAATCTCTGGGTAATAAAGCTACAACTAACCTCAGGCAAGGTAGATAGTCTGTAACAGGAGATACATGTCACTAGATAAAATAGCACGCGTCTGGCTAACATTTCGAAAGCTTGGTGTCGAGGCAGTGGAAAGGAATTATGGGAGTGACGTCACGAACAAGTGCGCATCGCGAAGCCCCAGACCGACGTATTTTTATTATTATTTCTGCATGTTTATTAATATTACTATTATAATTACTATCGTTATTACTATAATTTTTACCTTATTATTAGTGATGCAAATTGCAAACGATGAGACAGGGACACGAGATGAGGGAAAGGCAGAACTGAAAGGATGGGGAAAACGGAAAAGAACGATGGAATGAAGCAATAGGGGAGAAAAATATTAACAAATGAAATGTGAAGCAAACACAAAGCGTCAGGAAGATTAAGAATAAAGACGGAACAAGAGTCACAAAAGACAAAGGAATAGAGAAAACGTCGATGTAGGGAAAATGGAGGTAACTGCGTTTAAAATCAATATGCTTGGAGAGAGAGAGAGAGAGAGAGAGAGAGAGAGAGAGAGAGAGAGAGAGGTTTAGTAAGATTACGCATTCAGGAAGGGGAAAAGAGCAAAAGGACGGGAAGAGAGAAACGCTAGATTAAATAAACGATAGAGAATAATTGAAGAAGAGGGGGAGAAGGATTAAACAAGATGCGATAGAAATGATAAATGACTGAGATAGACGCGGAATAAATGGAAAGAGAGAGATAGGACGGCTTTGTGTGTGTGTGTGTATGTGTGTGTGTGAGAGAGAGAGAGAGGGAGGGAGAGAGAGGGGGAGAGAGAGGGCAGAGGGGACATGCAGCAAGAACAAAGTAACTGTCCCCTACCTCACTGAAATCGCCTGGAAGGTAGCAAGAAATTATCAGTAAGAGCGAAAAATTCTGAGAATGTGACTCTACACTGAATGACATATGGTTTCTTGTAATCTATGAAACCATCTACTTAGCTGGGTGGTAAACATACAACCAAATAACGCCTGGTGGTTTAGTGGGTTAAGGCACCCCAACCGAATGAGGCTTGTTAAAATGCCAGAAGTGGTTGGGGTATACTGCTCTCACAATGCCTCTCGGGAGCGACGAAGGCTGGTTACCCTGGCCTTAAATGTCGGGACTGAGTAGCCTAGCCCCAGGGCCCCTACGCTGATGGGGCAAAAAGGGATGAAAGATGGAGAATA